>PVIR01023723.1:0-26931 GCA_004026965.1 Petromus typicus
GGGCGGACGCGCTGGGCGGAAAGAGCTGCTCCGGCTCCTGCGCCCCCCACCCCCGCGCGGGGGAGCTCTGGGCTGCGGAAATGCAGCCCGCCTTGGGGCCTGCCTTGCAGATCACCCCAGGGGCTTCCCAGCCCGCCTCGGAGCAGTCTGGAAACAGCCCCAAGCTGCAGCCTCCGCCTGCCTCGCACTAGCCGTGCGCTTCCCACCTGCGGGCCTGCGCGGGGCGGCAGTATGGGCCCTTCTGCCCCTTCGGGAGCTCAGCACCAGCCCCGGGCAGAAGACCGAGCTCTCAGGTCCCAAGTTAACTGCGGCAGGAAGTGGCTGGCAGGACAGGACTGGGCGTGGAGCTAGGCAGCAGGCAGGCCCGGGTCTCACTGGCTTCCCGCCCTCCCCGCAGGACTCCCTGGGCTGCCGCCTGGTGTTCCTGCTCATGCAGTACTGCGTGGCGGCCAATTACTACTGGCTGCTGGTGGAGGGCGTCTATCTCTACACCCTGCTGGCCTCCTCCGTCTTCTCCGAGCAGCGCGTCTTCAGGCTCTACCTGAGCGTGGGCTGGGGTAAGGCCGCCAACGCCGCCGCGGGGAGCCGTGACCCGGCCGGGCTGGATCCTCAGAACACAGCTGGGCCGGGGCCTGCTGAACCTCCTCTTCTCCCGGGGTGGAAACCTCTGCCCGGTCTGCCCAAATCCAGCCCTGCCCCGGCACACAGCACTGAGTCTCGGCCCTGTCCTTAAATTCCCCGGCTCCACACCCCGCCCCGGGCCGGCGAGGCCGGAGGGAAGCGGTGAGCCCTGGGCCTGGGTGGGAAGAGGAAGAAGAGGCCGAGCAGGTGGAGACCGAGGCCGGCCAGAGAGAACCGGCGGGCCGCAGGGCTGCGAGGGATGGGAGGGTGGGTCGCGGATGTGCCTGGAGCCCAGCTGGAAATGTTCTAGCCAAAAAAGTTTGCCAAGAACCATCGTGTCTTTTTTTTTGCTGGAACATTTCTGGTTGTGCTCCTGCCTCTCGCCACGCGGGTTCTGATGAGGGGCAGGGCGGGGACAGCGGTGGGACGGGACAGCGCCGGCCAGGGCTGCGGCTCCCACTGGGACCGGCCTGAGCCTCCCTAATCTGCCCAGAGCTGCAGTCCGCGCTCCTCCACCCCTCCCTGCTGCCGCTCAGCCATTCACACCCCTCGCCGCCCACCTCAGGCTGCCCTGGCCTCCACGGAGGTCCTCGCGTGGGTGCCTGTGTGTCCAGCACCGTGTGATGTGTGCAGGGCGGTCCCTTTCCTACCACCTCAGGGCTCAGCGCCTGTGGAGGGGCCCCGGGCGGCACTTCCTCAAGAGCATCGGCTTCTTGAGGAACTGGGGGTGAGGAGAGGCAGAGACAGAGGCCAGAGAGCGAGGCAGTGAGGCTGACAGACAGGACTGAGGGTTGTGCTGTGAAGCTGCGAGGCCTGGACTGAGTGAGGTCCGCGCTCAAGCAGAAGAACTAGCTCAGGACTCTGGTGTAGTCTGGGGGCCCTTAGAGGCCACTGCCCTTCTGCTTCATAGTTTCTCCCTACGAGCAGCTGGCGCCACACGACCTCTGGGCAGGATGGGAAGTGACAGGTGAAGGACTTTACTTCCAGCACCTGTAGAGGGCTGGGGAGAACCCAGGACAAGCCAGAGTCTTTCACAACCTGACCCAGAGGTGACCATGACAGTGACCTTCACCACAGGTGACTGGAAACACAAACCAGTCCTGGTGCAGTGTGGACCACAGAGCCACGAACACCATGATGTGGGGATCAGTGGAGGCCATTTGCCCCACTAGTCAGACCAGCTGTCAGTCACCTCCGTAGCGCTATAACGAAGTGCCTGAGACAGTTACCTTAGACAGGAAAAGGGTTGTTTAGCTCAGAGTTTTGGAGTTTCTAGTCCAGAGTCATTGCTTCGGGTGTCTTATGGAGGTACCAGCCGGAAATGGTGAGGTGCATGCGGCTGAGCAGACTGGTCACCTTATGGCGAGGAAGTGAGACAGAGGCTAGAGAGGTGGGGGCCCCAAAATCCTATTTGGGGACAGGCCCCGCCCCCCACTGTACCTGGTCTTTAGGGGATGCTTATGTGAGCCACAGTGTGCAGCCAGAGGGCACAGCACACAGACCCCTGGATGGTGGACTGTCCACCGTCTCCAGGAGAGAGCTCCTGTCTTCACACAGGCTGGCAGCAGGAGCGGGAACTGGGGACAGTGCCTGGAGGGTTGGCAGCTGAGGGGGTGGCTGAGATGGACATACCACTGAGGGGAATGCACGGCTGCCAGAAGTCTTCTGCTCCCAGCCTGCCCGGCATACCCTCTGCCACCTGTGGCCTGGTCCCTCTGCCACTTGGGTGTCTGTGTCCTGGGGAGGAGTTTCAGGGGGTCTGGGCCACCTTGCATCTCTGGGGTACCCACAATGGTGTAGCAACAGAGTCTGGCACCAGACAAGGAGGGGGCTGGAGGTGAGGGCCCTGGGCACACGGCCGGGCTCTGTCCTGCCAGCCCCTCTCCCTTCTGTCTTTCTGTCTCTCCTAGGTGTCCCCCTGCTGTTCGTTATCCCCTGGGGCATTGTCAAGTACCTCTATGAGGATGAGGGGTGAGTGTCCAGCTCCAAGGGGTGCGTGTGAGCTTGCCACCCTTACCGTCCATGGGAGTCTTGGACACTGGGACACTGGAGGATAAACCAAGAGGCTAGGAGCTTGATATATGAATTCAGGACGCCACTACACTCCGTCCCTGGGTCGGGTAGGAGCAAGTGGAGCTGCGTCCTTAGGCACAGGCCGACCTCCTACAAGCTTTTCTGTGATGTCATGAGGGAGATAGATGTCTCTGCTGTTTTATGTACAATGCTACATTTATATGTGACAGTGTTCATAGTCTGTGGAAGGTCACCTGGGGTCTCTGTGTGACCGTGTAGTTGGGAGCTCGTGTGTGTGTGTGTGTGTGTGTGTGTGTGTGTGTGTGTGAGTGTGCATGCCCTTGCAGGGCTCTGCGTAGATCCGTGGGGCTGGTTGTTGGATAGCCCGTGGTATATGCATGGTGCTCAGAGCCTATTCCTGCACCCAGAGCTGGGCCCTGCTGGTCCTCCTGTCCATGTGGCGTCTCTGTCCCTCCCCAGATGCTGGACCAGGAACTCAAACATGAACTACTGGCTCATCATCCGGCTGCCCATTCTCTTTGCCATTGGGGTGAGTTATGCCCAGGTGCAGTAGGAGGGCAGTGCACCAGGCTGGGGCAAGAGAAAGGACTGAGGGGCCGCCCGCACTGTGCTCTGCAGGTGAACTTCCTTATCTTCATCCGGGTCATCTGCATTGTGGTGTCCAAGCTGAAGGCCAATCTCATGTGCAAGACAGATATCAAGTGCAGGTGACCTCCCCTGGCTGCCCCGCCCAGCTCCGCCCTGCCTGCCTGCCCACAGGGACCCTGAGAGGCGCAGTCTGGAGCCCCGTGAGCCCCTGGGCCCCTGCCCAGGCCTCGCTTAGGACTCTCACATCTTCCCCACATCCTTGGGCAGCCCCTGAGCTTCAGCAGTCTTGACCTCTTCCCTGCCCTCCAGACAGCATGTCAGGGGTCTCCATATCCCAGATGTCTGGTGCTGGCAGGATGGGGAGGGGACAGGGAGGAGGGGGCTCCAGCTTGGGGTGCAGAACGACCCTGAAAATTTCTCCCTGCCTCCCAGACTGGCCAAGTCCACCCTCACACTCATCCCCCTGCTGGGGACCCACGAGGTCATCTTCGCCTTCGTGATGGACGAGCATGCCCGGGGGACACTGCGCTTCATCAAGCTCTTCACAGAGCTCTCCTTCACCTCCTTCCAGGTCACTCACGGCCAGAGGCACTTGCTCGGGAAGCCGGGGGAGGGGGACACCTGCCCACACATCTTGAGGGTGGCGGAAGTGGGTGGCCGCAGGCTGGGGGAGTGACCCTTGCCCAGAGTTGCACAGTGGAGCAGAGCCCGGGGCAGGATCCCCAGGCATCCTGACAAGAAGCCTTCTGGGATACACCCTGTGAGGGGCGCCCTGCCAGGAGCTTTAGACACACGAGGCATTTAGTTGCCACAGAAGCCAGGAGATTGCAATGTCAGCCCACTTTACAGAGGGGGAGAGTGAGGTACAGAGATTTAAAACAAAACTCTCAGAACAGGAGTGTGAGAACATAAGAAATTGGTCCCAGCCCCTGGAGTGCTGTGGGATGTACATAGTGTGTGGACCCAGGTGTGCACCACATACACATAGGCGTCACAGACGAGCGTCGACCGGAAGCACCGGGACACAGGAGCGGACGGCAGGGTGGAGACAATGCCCCACACTCAGGCAGTGGTCTTGCCTGGATCAGCCTCCTGCTGACAGGTGTCTGCAGGGCTCTGGCAGCATCGGAGCGAGGTGCTCCGTTTGTCTTCAAGGGAAATGAGAAGGAGCCCTGCTCACCCAGTCTGCCTGGGTCTGAGCAGGAGGGGGTTGGGGCACGAGCACTGAGGCGCTTCTCCCCGCTGACTCCCCTTCCCTTCCAGGGGCTGATGGTGGCCATCTTGTACTGCTTTGTCAACAATGAGGTAAGGACTGAGGAGGGCGCCGGGAAGCTGCTGGGCTGGACTTGTGCTCTGGGGCCGTCCTGCGCAGCCCACCTGACTCAGGTGCGGCTTCTCTGTCACTGAGCCCAGGGCCTCAGAGATCTTAAAGTCGGTCCATCCATACAGACTTGTCTTGTGCTGTGGGTGTGGGGCACGTAGCGGGGACAGCGGAGCCCTCCGTGTTTCGGGGAGCTGTGGCCTGCGGCTCAGAACCATCTGCGAGGTCGTAGGAAAGACGCAAGGGTGCGGGCTCCGCGTCATGCTTGCTTGGATCCTCACCCCCCTGCCTAGTAATCTGGGACCTGAGGCACGTAGCAGTTACCTGAGGAGCCTGTCTCCCCCTCTATAAGCAGGGCTCACAGGCCGCCTGGGAGTTCTTGGGGCTCAATAAGATAAAGCCAGGACAGGGAGAATGGAGTGTGGGGTCGGCTCACTGCTGGCTCTGCGGGGGGGAACAGTGCTGCGCCTCAGTCCGAGGGAGGATAAGGAAGCTGCCCAGCACTGAGAGCCTGAGGCTGGACAGCTGGAGGAGGACCGGCCTTCCACCTACCCTTAGCTGGCTTCCTACAAGCTCCGGGCCCCAAAAGGGAGGGAAACCAGTGCTTCCTCAGCTGGCTGGCCGCCCCTGAGCATGGTTGGGCCCAGCCCAGTGGGGTGGGACCCGCGACTGTGTGGCCTGTACCCCCCAGGCACTGGTGGGGAGCAGAGACTGAGGACAGACTGGGGCTCCCTACTGCTGCCGTGTCACCTTCTGAACCCAAAAGTTCCCACGTTTCCCTGCTCTGTCACGGCATTCGCCAGCCCCACTGTGCACCTGGGGGCCCAGCCCCCCCTGGCCAGCCCAGGCCCTTTGCCGGCTCTGTCCTTTAACGCCCAGTTGCCTCTGCCTCACCCGCCATCCACAGCTGAGCCAGCTGTGTTAGGTAGGAGGGACGGCCACGCTTCCCTTTCTGGTCCGGGCAGAGAACTTGTCCCCAAACTCCCTGCGTCGCATCTTGCTGGCCAGCCCAGCTGTAGGCCCCACTAGTCTCGGGCTTCTGACTCTCCAGGCTCCTTCCGTGAGGTCAGGAGCCCCTCGGGAGAGGCCTGGAGAGCCTGCCTCTGTCAGTCCCCTCCCCCCTTCCTTTAAACCCGCCCCGGAGACCCCTACCACGGGCTCAGAGGTGTCCGCCTCCCTTGGCCACCTAAGACACACGAGGCCCCTGCACTGAGGCTTGGGTCCACTCAAGCTGTGCTCCAGGTTGCCATGGCAACGCAGGTACTTGTGACCTGAGGGGAAAAGACGGCCTGAGCATCGTGGCCAGGGCCAGTAAGGCTGCGCCAGCTGCTGCAGCCGGGGTCCCAGGAAGGAACATAGGCAGAGGTCTGGCTGGAGCTCGTGTCCCAGGGCTGGAGGAGGTGGCTCTGGGGCTGGGGTTCTGGACTCCTGTGCTGTGTGACCCTGGGGAAGTCACTGCCGCTCGTGGCTGTTCTCCCCAAGTGTGGACGGAGCCGAATGAGCTGTGGCAGTTCACCCCAGGCCCAGGGCCAACAGAGCTCAGGACAAGTCTGTGGGCTGCAGCGCTTAGAGGGTGGGGAAGAGGGAAGTCGGTGCAGGCGGAGCCCTGGCCAGGTCTGCAGGAGCCAGCGGCTGCCTTCTAATCCCTCACTGAGCTGGGTGAGGCACGGCCTTGACGTCAGATGCCCACTTACTGACCACTTAACACTCATCAGTGGGCACCTGCTGGCTGCCAGGCCTCGGGCTAGGATCGGGGATATTGTGATAAGGGAGATGTGGCCCTGGACGGGCTTCTCCCAAGGAGTAGGGAGTAGACACAGCCCGGGACAAGCAGAGCCACAGGGCTGCTGTGGCAGGAGCCAGGCATTGGAGTGAAGCTGGATCCGGGTTCAAATCCTGCCTGAGACGCAGGGAGACACCTACGTGTTCTGCACCTCTCTCAGTATACTCTCGCAGTGAGTGATGAGGGAACCACCTCACAGGCTTGGTGAGGACAGTGACAGGATAATGAAGATGCTGGGCAAGATGGTGGCCCTAAGGGGGCAGGGGTCACCTCAAAGGTTCACACAGAGTGCAGAAGGGGACTCTGTCCAGCTCTTACCAGAGGAAGCTAGCGACAGGATTAGCCTCCCAGCAGCTGCACAGCAGAAGCTGCTGTCATTGTCAGGTGTCCCCTTCCCATCTGTCAGCCCAGGCTGCACACGGGCCTGGTGGCCAGGAGCTGACACAAAGCAGGACACCACGGACAGGGCCTGCTCAGCCTCCTTCCTCCCACCCTGGGCTGGTCCAGGGTGCGGCCTGGGATGCCAGGCCATGCTGGCAGGCCGGCTGCAGGCGAGCTCAGCTGCATTCGTCACAGAAGTTCTTTTAAGGGATGGCATGCAGCCACCCTGGCGTCTTGCTGGGCTGGGCAAGACAATGACAAAGGAAGAGGAGGGGAGGGTTGTTTGCTTGGGGTCTCGGGTTTGACAGATCCCTCACCCACAGCCTCAGGCAGCCAGCCCTCCGCCCTCTGGGTGGCTGGGCCTAGCCAGGGCCCCAAGGGCTCCTCTCCGGAGGCTCTGGAGGTGAGTTGACGGGAACCATACTCAGAGGAGCCAAGGCACCCTGTGGGGACCACAGTCACAGGCCACGCCCGGGCCACCATGGGGTACAGCCCTGGAGCCCCAGCCTCCTGGCAGAGGCCTCTCCTGGGGGGCTCTGGGTGCTGAGCCCACAGGGCTGGCTGTGCCTCCGGGCACCTCCATGACCCAAGCAGGACTGGATGGTGGAGGCGACCAGTTCACAGCTTGCCCCAGGCCGCTAGCTAGCTTCCTCGCTCCCGCCTCACCAAGGTGCGGGGCTGGAGAGGGGCCCCCGGGGCTCAGATCAGGCACCACGAGGGGCGGGTGCACGGTCCCCTTCAGTTGTCCTGTTTTCAAGTCAGACTCCCTCCTCTCCCCTCCTCTCCTGCCTGCCCCTCCCCCGTTCTCTTCTGTTAATAATGCTGTGATGGATTGTAGAAGGTACTTAGCTGAATCACAGACTTTAGAGATGGGAAGGACCAGTTAGGTCATCAAACCCATCTCTCTCCTGAGGAGAGGCAGAAAATAGGAGACAACAATAAACAATTTTATTGGGATATTAATTTAGGTGCCCGAAGGCCTTGACTCGTGTCTCTTAATATAATGCAGTGGATTTTTTCCCTTCCCCGCTAATGTAATAATGGGGCCATTTTGTGAGCAGTTGGTTTGCATGATGGCTGTTTCCCTCCTTTTCCCGCGGAAGGTCCAGATGGAGTTTCGGAAGAGCTGGGAGCGCTGGCGGCTGGAGCATTTGCACATCCAGAGGGACAGTAGCATGAAGCCCCTCAAGTGCCCCACCAGCAGCCTGAGCAGCGGGGGCACAGTGGGCAGCAGCGTGTACGCCGCCACCTGCCAGGCCTCCTGCAGCTGAGAGCCGGGCACTGCCCTCCCTGTGGTCCTGGCTGCCAGGGACGCCATTCCAGGTGGGAGAGCCCCGGGGGGACAGGAGAGGACGGGCACGCGCGCGCACACCCCGCATCCCTCCCAGACCCGTCAGATGGCAAATGGTCAGCGGCGCCTCTCGGGACCATGGACACATTTTCCCTGAGGAGAAGCAGCTGCTAATTTGATCACCGTGGCAGGAGGAGAGGAAGAGCAATTGCTGCTAAGAGAGGGGGAGTTCTTCCTGCTGAGCCACAGGCCCCTGGGGTTTCCCAGACAGAGCAGCAGATCAACCCCCGACTCAAACGCAAGGTCAATGGCTTGTTAGTGGGTGGGGCGCAGGAGGAGGCGGCCTGAGAGGCCACGCAGCCCCCGCAGAACACAGAGCCGGCGAGGTGGGCTCAGCACCTGCACTGCACAAGGGCGCTTGTGCATCTGGGCCACACGCTTCCTCTTCTGCCCCTTCATCTCATCACGGCTCCTCCTCTGGGGCTTCGCTTAGCTATTTCTGGAAGTGCCCAAGGGCGCCTCCGCTGTGACCCGCTTGTGCCCTGGGTCC
Source organism: Petromus typicus (assembly GCA_004026965.1). Lineage (NCBI taxonomy): Eukaryota > Metazoa > Chordata > Mammalia > Rodentia > Petromuridae > Petromus > Petromus typicus. Next base: position 8,570 of record PVIR01023723.1, read on the forward strand.
TGAGTTGCTCTGCTGCCTGCTTCTGTCCTACCTGGGGAGCCAGGCCCACTGCCCAGGAGCCCCACACAATTCTGTCCTGAAAAAGATGCTCCCAGGTCTCTGAGGTGCATCTCCGACACTCAAAAAAGTCTCCACTGTGGACACTGATGACCTGGCACTGCTGGGAACCCAGAGGGCCAGGGGACCCACTGTGGCAGTGCTTCTCCCTGACCAGACTTCCTCTGGGTGGGGGGGCTGGAGATGAGACCAAGTAGAGACCCCAGCGGAGCCCCATCCATCCTTACTGTGGCAGCTGGCTCCCGCCTTTGAAGTCCGTGCCCTTGGGAGCTTCTATGTGTTTTAGTCACTTTTCTTTATTGCTGTGAATAGTCTGTATGTGCACGTGTGCAACTCTGATTTCTCTTTCTCAGTGGAAACAAGAGCTGTAAAACGGAGCTGCTGTGACTGGGGGAGCAGGGCTCTTCTGTTCTCTGGGCTAATCCATGTTTGCCCAGCTACGTCCCACAAGTAAAGAGCAGCAGAAAGTCTGGGTGGGGAAGTGATCTGTGCCCTAGCTGTGGGAGAGAGGAGACTCCTAGCAGCATGGCAGAGACCTGGACAGTGGAGGATGGCCATCCTAAGGCACCAAATGATGAGGACGTGGGAGCGACAGAAGCCTCCAGGGCAAGAGACACACCCGGGAGTGCGGAGGAGAGGTGGAGCCCTGGGACTCATCCCTGCCTGCTCCTCTTTGCGTGGCACTGACCTCCCTGAAGCTCACAGTGGCCACAGTCTCCTGCGCCCTCGAGAGGCGAGCGCCACACCGGGGGAGTAAGACGCACATAAAACACGCCAAGCAGAAAATTCCTTCTACTGCAGCTTCAGCCAAGTATTGCGTCTGTTAGTGGAAGTGGAACCTCAGGCTAAAAGGACCGGTGCAGCGAGGCTGCCTCCTGGATGAGGTGCCAGGGTGGGGGTGGGGGGCGCCAGGCTCCCCAGAACCAGGCCAGGCTCCCCATAGGCCTCTCTCACTTGTTTTCTCTCAGAGCCTGGTGGGTTTGTGGGGCCTGTGCGAGTATTCTAGTTTTAGATAAACTGGATAATTTTGAAAGTCATTACTACATTACACAGGGCAAAGAAAGAAAAAGATTGATACAGTCTGCCTGAAATACACTGTTGAGGGGGGAGGTTGTGAGAAAGTCTTAGTTCGGCCCGTGGGAAGCCCAGATAATTGGATCTAAACAGTAATGAAGCTCTTCTCCCAACTGGAACTGTTGGCTCCTGACTCCAGGAAATTCCGCACACCCTGACACCCCAAGACTGAAGAAGTCTTTTCTTCACAGATATAGTCTAGATAGTGAACTGCAGAAATCTTTCCCTTGCTTCGAGACCTTGTGCTATTAATATTCCTTTGAATGGCACTGCACTCCCTCCGAGCTATTCCCAAACTCCCCTACACTAAATATAGCTCTGACAGGTCTGGGAACTATCGAGGGCCATGTTCTTTGGAACTCCACTAGCTGTTCACATGCCTCACGCTAAGACTAAGCCTGGCACTTGCTGAGAACTCTCTTCTCTGCATGTGTCCTGGAGTCCAGTTGCTGACCAGCAGGGCATAGGCACCCGCTTTGTGTAGGCCGTGGAGCCCACACGGTCTGATGGCCGTGGTGAACGCTGGCTTCAGCACTCTGGCCAGCGCCTGCACTCTTGGTAGGGGCTTAAATCCTGCTATCAACTCCTGGCTCTTGCAGTCTTTGAGTCCCTAAATCAGAGAGCTGCACAAATCACACTGCAAAGCTGCCTTCCCTTTCCCCGACAACTCCCTGAAGACATGATTTAGAACACCACTGTGTACCTCACACTGAAGACTATCGATGGAGTTCTGGGAGACTCGGAGCAGAAAAGGCTTGACGACCGCTCCTGGCCTGATCTGCAGGAGCAAGAGTGAAGCGTGCAGAGGTGGCTGCCCACAGCTTCCCACTTCAGTGAGCCTTCTGGGAAGGTTAAGCAAAGAGTAGAAGTGGGCATCTGAGATAGGCCAAGTAAAAGTCGGGAGGGGTGTCCAGAGAGCTTCTGTGAGGAGGAAACAGTGTCTTGCTAGGCAAGGTCATGCTAACAGGTTCATCCGTCCTTGTCTTAAAGAATTCAATGCATCAGAACTCACAAATGCACAGAAACAGCGCGTGAGCTATTTGGGATGGCAAATCCAGCACTCTTAGTGGGCTGGCTTAATTTTTTTTGGATATATCTTGTGTTCTTATGTTTGGGAAAATTATACTGACAGCCACATAGAGTACACTCAAAAGCTGAAAGAAGGTCTAGTACTGTACTCTCTGCAAACTGGGTGACTAGATCAGTGGAGATAGCACAGAGCCACACAGGGCAAGGAGAGTCAGTCTGCATCTGTGCCCTGCAAGGCTCAGCCACCCTCCCCAGTGCTGACCACGTTCAGGAGCTCACAGGAGGAGCACACCTCCCTCTCCAGCCCGTCTGTCTCTCTCTTCCACCAGGAGGAGCATTGTGTGTGTCCTGTGCCCAGCAGCATAAAGCAGGGACGAATCTGGAATGGTCGCCCACTGTGAAGGCCCTGGGGCTGCACATCTCCAGGCGAGGACGGCTGGGCATCTGTGGTAGATGCCTCCTCTCCATGCGCAGACAGGGCTCCCATTATTGCTAATGCCTGCTACGTGCTCAGGGAAGATAAAACCTACTCCAAAGGCTTATTTTCCCTCCACTGAATTGATTCCAATCTACAGTGCTGACCCTGTTTTAGGCGCCTACTCTACTAAGACAACTATGTGAATGATGCGCTAAACATTCCGCAGGAGCCAAATTAGTATCAGTTCTTTTTTTGTCCTTTGTTTTGTGTTTCCTTTTTGTGGCTGGAGTACGTTCCCCTGGGGCCAAGAATGGCCCAGTGTGAGGGACTTCTGCGCCATCCCCAGGCCCTGCTGGCCCAGATGAGTGCCCTGGCCCTACAAAAGCCCGCGTCAGGAAGGGTTGTTAAGCAGCATAATTTCAAACACTTTACTTAATGCCACAGTGTGTCTACAGTATCTGTAATTACTTCTGCTCTGTGAAGGGGTCCAGGTTGGCAGGAAGCAGATAAGATCACTGTTTTCCAATAACTCCCATCTGAATCCCGGAGGGAGGAGGCCTGTCTTCGCGTTGGCCATCTGAACTGCACCTCTCCAGGCCCTGCGCTGGCGCCATGGCTGTGCTCCCCCATGTATCCAGCAGTGCTCCCGACACTCCTCCTGGGCCTGGGCCTGCGCTCGGGAAGAGGTGACCCTGGTGGCCACCCCGAGAATGCCGTCCTTTCAACTGTGACCAATTTAGGGGTGCAGCCGAGGGTGAGGAACTGCTGGGCTGAAAGTGATGCACCACGTTCTACCCCCGGCTCGGGGCGAGGCCCTGCAGCCAGTGGCCTGCGTCCTGACTTACAAGAAGAGACGCACCCTTGGGGGGACCTGTCAAATCATCAGTCATTAGCCGACCCGGACAACCTAGCATGACTAATTATCACTGCAGCCCAGGACAAGAAAAACATATAAATGGCAGCATGGTGGAAAAGCGCTCCCCCCCCCCCCCGTCTGGACCTGATTATGATTTCAGCTCTTGCCTTCTATGCCCCGGAGCCACAGAAAAGGTAAAGTGCTCCCCAGACAGACAGGGCTAGGTCTTGCCAAATGGCTCGTGTTTGGATTCCACCCAGAGCTTCTAAGCTCTTCCCTGACAAAGGGAACCATCACATCCTCAAAACGGATGAGCTTCAGAACCTCGTTGGTTTTGGAGGGATTTGATGCAGGTCTGTTTTCTAAATTAAATGTACCTAACCAAGCTCACACGAGGGACAGGGCTCAATCTCTGTCTTTAGTGCTCGTGGGGGATGTCTGCTCTTCATGAACCTTTAAACAAGACCATTTCATGTGATTTCTCAGTGTATACATTTTTGTGAGGTACGGCCTGCACCTGAAGGGAGTGAATGTGTATGCTATATAATTATTTGTCTGGATGTGAGCAGATGTGGGCTTGCTCCTAATTTGTCTTGTAAGTCAAATAAAAAGCCTGTCACTATGATGCTTCCCTTGCTTTTCCTTTGGGATAGGCTTTCTGCAATGTCAACCCAGTGACTCGTGATGCAGAGGGAAAACACAAAAGACACCGATTCCAGCCCCAGGAAAAAGCCCCCGCTCATTCCTCATAGCACAGTGCTCATCTTCAGAGCACTCCCAAGTACTAATTTATCACTGCAGCCTTTGTACTGGGGCTGCAGTGTCACTTAATTAGAGAAGTTGGGTGGTCGAGAGGCTTAAACAGTGACGGACGGCCAAATGGATGTGTGTCTGAATTCCGCCCATGCATTTGATCTCCCCTCTCTAAATGAACTCAGTCCATTAGGTCTGTTTTTAGAAAAATCATAAAAGCATGAGCTTTGTTTGCAAAGCCGCCACCGGATGTGAATGGAGCTGCTGTTTAGAGATTCATCTTCAGAAAATAAACTTCTCTCATTTAAATAACTACTTGCTCTTGGAGCTGGTGATTCACTCTTGCAGAAGAGCAAAGGAATTACAGATCCCCTCTAGGTCCTCCACTATCTCTGTTTGAACTTGAAGGTACTTACTGAAGTACTCTTTAAGCACCCCTGCCTCTTAGGCAATTGTCTCTGAAAATCGAAGGGTTCTTGGTCTGGGAGCAAATTGAGCCAAGTCCTGCAGATCGGCACTACTGCGTCTCTGCCCAAGTCCGAACCTCCTCACTTTTTTTGTGTTCATCCTGCCCCTCGCAGCAGGAGCAAAGTGGAGGTTTCTCTCTCTTCCTTCCCTTCCAGGAAACACCTGCCCAGACTAAGTAGGACTCCGACATTCCCAGGGGGGTGTGCAGCAGGCACCGGGGGAGCCCTCCAAGGTCGTGCTTTGGCATACTGTCATACTAAGGCTTCTGTCAGCGTAGAGAAAGGGCATGGGAATGAGCTGTCCATGGGGCTGCGGCCCAGCCCGGGGGCCCACATGCACTCCTGGCCCCACACTCCAGAGACACCACAGTCCGGTGACTGCAGCCCCACGTGTGGGACGTGGGCGCTCCGCCCTGGATTTGCAAAGGAGCAGCTGTGGCGGTGAGCACGGCCTCCCCGGGGCCGGGACCCTCCTCTCCCCGTCCTCCCCCGGCCTCCCCCGCGTCAGCATCCTACGTGGCCATCGCGATAGCGTGCAGTTTGTCTCGACCCATCGCTGTCTCTCCACCTGTCTGTCACCCTCCTACCCACCCTCCTACCAACTCACGTAGAGAAAAACCAGCAACAGACGAAGAGGCCGGCATATAAGTAGATACAGAAAAAAGAAAAACAGAAGACTGCTTAAGTGTAAAAAAGAGCTGCAGGGAATGAGTGGAAGAGATTGTAGAGGTGGAAAAAAGAATGAGAATTGCATGGGACAAGCGACCGGATTTAGGCCAGGCGCTCCACCTCTGTCAAAGTAACTCTTCCACCCATAAATCTGAGCTCTTTCCCTCGGAGTCCTTTAATCCCAAGACATGATGGATTGTTTTCTTTGGTACAAAGGTTTGTTTCAACTAACACAGTGATTTGAGAGAGAGAGAGAGAGAGAGACAGCCTAAGATAAATCCGACAAAACTTTTATTTTCTCCCCAGGCGTTCGTGTTAGAATGAATCACGCAGCTCCCCTTGTGTAGGGCGACGCACCTCAGAATTGATCTGTGGTTCAGCCTCCAACCAGGAACAGAATCAATAGCCGGGAATGAACAAACAGCACTGCCCCTCGTCCAGAGACAGATTCCCCGGGGGCTCGGAGGCTGCCTGAGGGACGGCAGGCAGTTTGGAGGGTACTTTTTTTTAGGTTTTCAAATCCCTAGAGTAAAAAAACAGGACTTGAGGCAATAAATGATGTTTTTAGGAGAGTTTTCAATGCCAGTGGCCTAAGTGTCATTAGAAACACAGTCAGGACTTGGGAACATAACTACACAAATTTAATAGCTACACACCAATTTTCAACGATCTGTAACCACAATGTATGTTCCTGGCTGAAAGAAACAGGTGTTTCACTACCGTATTTTTCCCCCTAGAAAGCTTCCAAATCCCATGGCACCTGAATTTATAGCTTTCCTGAACCCCACCGGTCCCCACCAATTAGATGCCACCTGACGATGAAGCCACCCTCGAGCTGTTTCATCTCTCAAGCCCTGGTGTTGTGTTATTGGAGATTATAGAACTGGAAGGCAGCAGCACACCCTAGAGCTGGGACACTGCATTCTGGAAAGCCAAGCCAGGGTCCTCCCAACGACAGTTTGGAAAGGTGCAGTCAAACATACACAGAACAATCATGTTGCACTAAAACTCTGTTGTAACATTCTTAGCTATTCAGAGACACGCGGGCAACATCGATGTTGCATAAGGTCTTTAGGAAAACAACATCTTCTAGAAACTGGCCAAGGTCAAGAAAGCATGGTGGTGCCACAGTCCAGAGCAGGTGTCACATGCACGGAGTCCCAGCATCAGAATTAGTGGAAGCCCCCTGAGCCTCCCTCTCCTGGCTTTGAACTCTGTCTGGCCCTTCAATGCTCCCCTGCCCACCAGCGGGTGTGTGTGTGTGTGTGTGCACATTGCTGAGCTCCTCTTGGTGTCATACCTCATGTGACATGGTCTGTACCTGTGGCCAGGACCCCTGCGCCCACACTGAAGCATGCCAGGCCACCCAAGCCCCAGCGAAGTCCCCACACTGGAGCCATCTCTGTAAAACATGTGTGACTCACACACACTCTGCATCAGCCACCCACACACAGAGCCGCTTTAGTGCACTCAAGATGGCACCTACAGGTAGATTCTAAGAGCTACAGCAGTGCGGTCTCAGAGATCCTACGTGAACTTCAGAATCCAACCGTTTTCCTCCTGGGGCTGGATTCTCCTAAGCTGCTGTGTCCTAACTAGAATTATCTTCTTGATCACTATTATGGTTGCATCTAGAGGTGTCCTAAAGCCTCATGCAGTCCTAAGTGGGGCTTTTAGAGGTGGCTGGAACTTAAGTGTATAATGCTGGGGTCACAGGGATGTGGCTGCTAAATTAGATCACTGATCGGTTTGGCACAGTTCTGGGTAGGAATTACAGTTCTGTGGATATGCGTGCTACTCGCCCTAAGGGTGAGCAGCCTTGACAGACTCTGAGGGACAGATTTTTATTATCACTTGGGGCTTGCTTCCTGCTTGTTGCCTTCTGCCCAACCTGCTTTGCCATGAACTGTTTCTCTTCTGCAGTGCCCCTCTGCCACACCACTCTGCCTTAGAGCCATCCAACTATGAACTGAAACCTCTACAAACTGTGAGCGAAATAAAACCTTCCTCCATTAACTTATAGGTATTGCGTATATTTCTCAGCAAGGAGAAAAACTCAAATCATCAGTTTCCTCAAGAAATATCCCTCCCTAGTTTCCTATTCACCCTGGTTGGCTAGCCTTTTCTCAGACTGTGAGGCTTCTCCCATATTTCCAGGATATATATAAATTGTATAGAAATTCTCCTCTTTCCGTAAATAGTTCTTTGAAAGCTCTATAATCAGAAGAACCTGGAATAATCCAGGACAAGGATCAGAAGAGGCAAAAGCATTGTTTTTTTCATTGATAAGGATTTAACACAAAGACATTCTTTTAAGTCACCCCAAACCATTTCATAATGTCAAACTAAGTCATCAGAACAAGTATGATTAAAACAAACTGCATAACAAAACCATTTCTGTCCCTAAAAATTATCCACAATTAGTGAATGGCTATGTGTATTAAAAAATACTCTGCCTATAGGTATACATGCTTTTCTGCAGGAATTATTAAAATTTGCTTACTATTTTTGAAAAGTAACCCCTGAGAGACTGAATGGGATCGAGGAGCCACTCCTAGGGTCATCTAGGGGAAATGAGTTCCCAGCAAAGGGACAGTAAACCCTAACGTGGAAGCTTGTTTAGTGTGTTAGAGCAGAGGTCACCAACTGTGGCCCTCTGCTTGGTTTTATAAATAAAGTTTTATGGGTATGCTAATTTGTTTACCTATGTCTGTGGCTGCTTTTCTCTTCAACGGCTAGCTGCGTAGTCATAACAGAGACACAATAATCAGTAAAGCCTACTTACCATCTGGTCCTTTTCAGAATGTTTGTCAAACCCCAGATTAAGGCTAACATCAAGGAGGCAAACATAACTGGGAGAAACTGGCAGAGACCAGATGGCTTAGGCCCTGCTAAGTCAAAACTACCTGAGCAGTCCCCCAGCAAACAAAAGGCACATCCCCAAGCTGGGAGGGCAGATACTCTGTATAAACCGGGTCCAAACATTTCTTTCCTTCTGATTCACTCCAGGGTGCCCATCTGATCTCGGCTTTACTCCCGTCCCCAGGGCTCAGCCTTTCTTCCAGTGTGACAGGCACATCCTCCTTGGAGAGGCCCCTAGGCACATATTTACAGCAGGTTCAAGCAAATGAGGCATCTACAACATAAGGGTAACTTTCCAGATGCATTGATAAAATTAAAATGAACATTCACCAATAAGTATTTGCTACAAATTACTTTGGTGCAAATATGATATTTTTAAGATGTGACTCAAGACATAGGGAAACCATACCTACTGATTATGTCTTCTAATACTTTCACCATTCAAATAAAACTCCCCACATCAAAAAGTGCTCACAGATATTGCTACTCGGAATGTGGCCCAGAGGCCAGCGGCATCAGCCTTGGCTGGGAGCATGTCTGAAAAGCAAAATCTCAACCCTAACCCAGGTCTACTAAATAGAACCTCCATTTTAACAAGATCTCCAGGAGATTTTTGCCACTAAAGTTTGCGACTCTTTTTCTAATAGGAATTGGCTTTTTTTTTTTTGTAGTCTTGCTATGAAGTTTAGTCTAGCTTTGAATTCACTATATATAGCTCAGGCTGGCCTTGAACTCATAGCAATCCTCCTGCCATAGCCACCCAAGTGCTGGGATTACAGGTGTATGCCACCACACCTGGCAGAATTGTCTTCTAACTTCTCTTTTCCAAGCCCTGGAAATGTAGAGTTTTAAATTCCATAGAAGCGATTCTGATTTATATTATTCATACTAGAGAAAACCAGTAACGAGTATTGGCTAAATAAATACTGGTCCATTCATCCATGCAGAATCATCATGTAGCTGTCAAAATCAGTATCACAGAAGAATAACATAAGAATATATTCACATATCATTAAGTGAAAAAACCAATTATAGCAGGATTATCACTAAAAGAAGAGATATGGGCCAGGGATTTAGCTCAAATGGCACTGCTCCTACCCTGGAGGTCTAAGGCCCAAGTGCGATCCTTGGTACCACAAAAAAAGAAGAAAGAAAAGCAGAGACTTGATTATAGAACAGGCTGTAGATGTTATACAACTTTAATGATATCAGTAATAATAGAATAAAAGCAGGAAAGGAAGAGAGATAGGAGGTGTGAGGCAGTGTAGCTGTGTTGATTTCATCATTCGTGAGGGCTGCATGCCAGAACTAAGTCTTTAAGGCTGACTGATCAGGTAGCAGGTTGTAATTATATTTGAAAATGGAGCTAATTAACCAGTAAATAATAGGTTTGGGTACTTAGGGATGGAGAGAAGTAGCAAGAAAGTAGAAATAAAAACTTATTACATGCATTCACAGGATATTACCTAATTCTGCCTAAAAGATGAAGATTAAACAGTTAATAGAAAGGTCAAAGATAACCAGAAATGACAAAGTAAAAGAAGTAATATAGAGCAAAGGCATAGCATATGCTGTGATGAGATAAACAAGACTTCAATAAATATAAATGAGCTAAAGTCATATATTAAAAGCAAAATGTTTTCATAGTGGGTTATGAAACAAAACCCTCCTTTCTTCTATTTTCAACCTGTAAGCAGCATATCTATCTCATAAAAATAAGCACACTGAAAACCAAAGACAAAGGTGGACTTGCCAAATGCAAATAAAAATCAGCCGGGCTCCCGGTCTTACCACCAGATCTGACGGATTCAAGGCAGCATGCAACAAAGAAAACAAAGAGGGTTTTACAATGATAAGAAACACAGCCCTCGGACCGGGGAGTTAGCTCAGTGGTTCCGGCGCCTGTCTTGCAAGCGCAAGGACCCGGGTTCGATTCCCCGGTAACCACATAACAATACTGGGCGTGGAGATCCACACCCAGCAACAACCAGTACCACATACCACAGTGCCGGGCGTGGTGGCTCACGCCTGTAATCCCAGCACTCGGGAGGCAGAGGCAGGAGGATTGTGATGTGAGTTTGAGGCTGAGCTGAGGGCCAGCCTGAACCACAAGGCAAGAACCTGTCTCAAAAAAAACCTAAAAAAAAGAAAGAAACACAGTCCTCAATGGAGACCTAAAAACGGCACTTTTATATTTTCCAAAAATTTTAAATGCTTAAGAAGAAAAACTATCATCCAGTGAAAGTAACTGATACAATGTAAATAAAAAGATTAGCAAACCATCTATCAGCACACTGAAGAATAATACGTCACATTCAGGCATGGCTTATTCCAGGAAAGAAAGGATGGCTTTACATTAGTAGATCTAAAACATAATTGATTACATTAAACTAAAGAAAGATAAAAATCGGGATTAGTCTCCATTATATTAAAAGAGGATTTCTTGAGGTTCAATATCCATTCTTAATTTAAGGGAAAAAACTCTTCATAAATTGAGTATAGATAAATGATGTCTTAAGATATCTTTCCATTGACTTATCCTCAAAGCATGCACTGTGCTCACTGAGAAAATCTGGGATGTGTTCAGTAAGTCAAGACTAACACAAAGATATCACTGACTGCTATCTGATTTAATACTTTTTTTCCTGTCTCTTCTAGATAATTTAATTACATGAAAAAACCAAGAGTTATTAAAAATGAGGAAGAGAAACAATTTTACATTGTTGAAAAGAAAGTAGTTCCCTATGTGAAAAATTCAGGAAAATTAACTGAAAAACCATTAAAATTAGGAAAATGCTATTGAGGACAGGTACAAAATTAATATACCCTAGTGAGTAGCTTTCACACATGCACAAACAACATCTACTACTCATTAGAAGGAATAATATAAGATGCAAAAGATAAAATAATCAGGAATAATCAGGAAATATAAGATCAATGTAAAGTAAACTTGAAAATGCAATTGAGTAGCAATAAAGGAGGTTTAAACAAATGCTGAACGCATAAATAAGAACTTGAAGATGTTTCCTTTATTTGTAAATTTAGTGTGAGAGCAATAGAGATACACATAGGAATGTTGAGGATCTAGTTGAGCTAGCTCTAAAGATCACATGGGAACATACACACACGTGCGCACACACATCAGATTTTAAAAAAAGAAAACTGAAAAAGAACAGTCACACAGGTTGTCTAGTCTTTTCAAATTTTAAAACATACTATAAAGCTATAATTAATTGACCAAGTATTCCAAAATAGATACAAATAAACAAGAAATGTAGGATATGATACAAATGCCTCTTAAACTAGCAGCAAGACATGGGCTATTAAGTAAATGATACCAAGATACCTGAATAAATAAAGCCAGGTCCCTCCCTATAGCCCTACTCCAAAATAAATACAAGGTAGATTAAAAACTTAAATATAGAAATGAAAGCACTAAGCAAATATGGAAAAAATTATCCTGTGTGGCACTGGCATGAATCCAGAAGTCCTAAAATACATAAACTTGACAACAAAAATTTCCACTTAGAAACAAAAACGCAACTCTGAGCAAATTGAGCATAAATATTTGAAACTCAAAGAGTTCATTTTCTTCATTTATAAAGAGTTCTTAAAGGAAATCAAAAGAATTTCCAGCATGCCAGTGGGAATCAGCAAAGGATGAAATGTTTCCTACATAAATACAAATAGCTCTTATTAGAAAATGTCCATCCAGAAGGAGAATTTTAAATTACAAGCGTGGTGTGCCATTTCTCTCCTATCAGACTGCCAGAGAATGGAAAGTTAGAGTAATACCCTGTGGTGGTCAGGACAGGGGAGAAGGCATTTTCCTACAGGGTGGTAGGAATGGAAACCGGACTCACATCTATGCAGGAAAATAGTTATCAATATTTAGCCACATATATTTGACCAGCAAATCCAATTCTATGAAGTCATCCCAGGGATACATATATATAGATATATCTATATATATATATAGATATATATATATATATCTATATATATATATAGATATATATATAGATATATCTATATATATATATATATATAGTCACAGGTGTGGAAATGGTGCACGCACAAGGACGGTCGCTAAATAGGGACGGGTTAAATTATAATCTACCCCTGTAGAAGTACACTCCGCAGCTGTGAAAAAAGAAATGAGCAGCTCGGTTTGCCCTAATAATTACTAAGTAATATTAGGTTAAAAGAAAGCAAGTAGGTAGGTGGGGGTGTGCCTGTGGGCCCAGCTACACGAGAGGCTGAGGCAGGAGATTCACAGATTCAAGGCCAGTCCGGGCAGGATAGCAAGACCCCATCTCAAAAAACCAAAAAGACAGTCCATAGTACGGGGCACCAGAGAGGCTCTTAGGCTCTAGAACTACCTCCCTTACAGTTTAGTTTTTTCCTCAGTACCCAAGTCCTCAAAATTCATCTATTTTCTCAAAAAATGTTATGTCCCTTCATTAGTTTCCTCTGACCAGAAGTACCACCTCTTTGTCCCCACCATCTTTTCTGGGGATACCTGGTCCCCCTTTTAAAAATGAAAACTGGAACATGTTATTCCCTTACACTGAAATTTCACATGTAAATAAAGCAAAGAAGAAGATGACAACGACAATGACGACAAAGACAAAGAAAGAGGAGGAGAAGGAGAAGAGGAAGAAGTCGAGGGGCAGAAATGTGAACAGTTGCCATCATTTTTGAGCTTAGCAAAGAAGGAAGAGGCAGGGTGGGAAGGACACTGTCACCCTCTGCACCTCCCGACTGCCGGACAGTCTGTGCAGCAGCACAACATGATACCTTCTCCTTGCCTGTATTCCCCGAATGAGCAATGAGCACAAGTCCAGTTCCTAATTACAGAACTGGAGCTACCGTAGTTCCTCATTTTAGGTTTTTTTTTTTTTTTTTTGAGACAGGGTCTCGCTTTGTGGTTTAGGCTGGCCCTGAGCTCAGCCTCCAACTCACATCACAGCAATCCTCCTGCCTCTGCCTCCCAAGTGCTGGGATTACAGGCCTGAGCCACCAGGCCCGGCACTGTGGTATGTGGTACTGGTTGCTGCTGGGGTGAGTCTCCACACCCAGTATTGTTATGTGGTTACCGGGGAATCGAACCCGGACCCTTGCGCTTGCAAGACAGGCACCGGAACCACTGAGCTAACTCCCCGGCCCCCGTAGTTCCTCATTTTAAAGCTGTTTCTCTCTCTCCATTTGCTTTTCCAAATGAAGTCTGAAAAATGGCAAACTCGTGGCCCCCTTTTAAAATGCCCACTGTTTTCCTGTCTGGACCTAGTAATCCCTGCGTCACTTTCCCTCCACAACAGCCACAATCTGGAGCCCGTGAGCGTGGTCGGGACTTACCCAGGACATGCCTGTCAGCGAGGAGACGGGGGTCCTCTGTCACTGTGGGTTTCTCTTGCTATGGTTTCAAGACTGAAAATATTAGGTGGAGAATTCCAGTAATAAACAATCCGTATGTTTTAAAAACCTCTCGTTGGTTTTCATTGTTCTTATCTTCCTGTGCCTACTTTATAAATTTAAACTTCACCCTGGGTATGTAGTTATAGGGTCTGATGTCGCCCTGGTTCAGGCATGTCGTGGGGTATGGCTAAGGGGCCTGGGGCAGAGAATGCAGAGTTGAATGTGGTTTCTTCTTTCGGTGACCCTCCCTCAGCACGCGCGCACACGCACACACACACCTTACGGCTGTACAAACATCCACACTATGTTGCACCCCTTAGTGTGGTTCCTTATGTGCTTACCTTGTCTTCTCACTCAGCTTCCTCAGAATGAGAATCAAGACTTTGCTCAGTGCTTCAACGTGAAATAAAAGTCTACACCCTGGAACCCCACGCCGTCAGCCTGAGCTTTCCTTTCTTTGCTTTAGAGACCCATTTTTCCTGCCGGCGATGGCAGGTCCTGCCCAGCCCGAGGACCAACCCTCCCAGAGCTCAGAGGAGGTCAGGCAACTGCAACGCTGCCTGTGAGGTCTAGGGAGAGGCTAGTGTTTTATTTTAAAATGTGTTGATAATAAATCACCCCTCGTAGCTTTCTCTGGCTTTCCTAGGACCTCTGAGGAGCCCTCGCCTCTGTGACTGGCCCAGCCAAAAGAATGTCTGAAAAAGCACAAATGCTTCCCGTGAGCACGCCAGTGGTTTCTCCACACGACATAAATGATCAAGTGGGGGGTGACAGGATTCACACTGCAGCAGCAGCTCTGAGCTTCCCCCTGGTGGCAGGAGGTTCTGGGTCACGGCCTGGCTGGGTCTTGTCACTCAGCCTGTGTGGTGCCCTGTTTGCCCATCCCCCAGGCACCCAACCCCAGTACCTACTGTTTGCTGGTAGCCAAATTTTACTTTCTGCTGTCCAACTCATAATCATGGCTCTCCCAATCACGTAACTTTCTTTTCGTATCACAGTTTTTGAGCCCAATCTGACTACACAGATGGACCAAAGGCAACTGTAGGAGACTTCCTATGTTTACAGCATGTCCAACTGCATGAAATACATATGCCAATCACCAGTGGAGGACTCCAGGGCTTGTGAAGCCAGGTCTTTGCCGTGATGAGTAGGGACGTTAGCTCCTGCCTGGCCTGAAGCCCTCAGAACGCGTCGGAGCTGGCTCACAGGCGATGCACAGCAGCGGTTCCATGTGGCTGACAGGAGGTCAGGAGAAACGGGTGTGGCCCTGGTCTGGAGGGTCTCCGAGCCCACCGAGCCTGGTGTAAGCAGCAGACAGGGGAGGCGGGAGGGAGGAGGCGGTGGTGGAAACAGTCCTTTCAGGAACAAGGAATTTCTCCAGAAGTATATGAACCTCACACCTGGACTTCTCCTTTTTCGGGGTCACTAGAAACCATCTCTAGTCAGGAACGGACGTGGGTGGCCCTGCCCAAGATGGAGAGTGGCAGGGGCAGGCTTCATGTCATTTTGGGGTCCCTTGTACAAGCTTAACAGTCCCCCTGAACTGACAAGATGAGGTGCTGGGAGCAAAGGCAAAACAGTCGTGTGGGGCTGAACGACGCACCCTGTCGCGGGCGCTGTGGACCCTTTCCCGGGGGCGGGGGCAGAAGCACCCTAGGGAGGCCTCGCTCACTCGCTCGGGGCTAATGGTCAGGCCCTGAACGGAAATTCTGAGCTCATCAGGCCTAAATTTGGGAAATCAAGGTCACACGTAAAGCTTAATGGTCTGATAAGAACAGCAAATACACACTGTCCTTTCTTCTCCTCCTGCCAGGCATGTAATTGGTTCTCATGTTGCTTTTCCTAGAAGGCAATGTCACCATGACACGCGGCCCTCGGGAGGAAGGGAACACTGAGGTGACAAATCTTTCACCTAATGGCCCCACCTCATGCTGAAAAGAGTCACACTCTGCAAGCGTGCTCCCGAGGGCCCCACGAGCTGAGAGAGATCTCCTGTGTGATCACTACTCACTCAAACTTCCCCAGTGCACAATTAGAAGCATTTTGTTTTAGGGGAAAGTGTGAAACACATTTTAAAATATAAATTAATTCTCCCTGCAATAGTGCTGATTGACTGGGCCACCGCGGTAAAACTTTGATTACAGAGATTTCTTCTTTTATTAAGCTTTGAAGAAAAAAGTCAATGGAAACTATCAAGGGGATTAAGACTTAGGAAAGTAAGTGAGAAAACGAAAACTCATCTTGAATGGAAGCAAAGCTTTCAGTTTTCACAGGGATCTGTCTGTCACCCGCAGTTTAGCCGCCCAGTCCAGACAGAAGTCTCAGGGGAAAAGACTTGGCTATGAGCTAGGAAGGGCGGTCTGCTCGGGTGGCGACCCGGAGACAGCCAGATTCCCAGGGGCAAAGGGCTGGCCGGGAGCCATGCAGCGCGGAGCAGCCTTCGGAGGCTGCAGTGCTGTGCCCCACACTGTCTCTGTTCTAGCTTTCACTTGCTCGCTTTTGCCCCCACCCCACTCCCAGACAGATCCGGTGCCCAGACAGCTGGCTGCCCGCCTGCTTCTTCTCCTTGTCATACCCCAAGAATCTGGTGGGATGTTGGCATTTGAAAAACAAGAGATACAGTGGTGCCTCGGTTTACAAACAATTCTTTTTATGACTGGCTGCAAACTAAATCGGACAAGAACTGAATCAAATTTCCACATGAAGTCCTCAGTGAACCTAACCACTGAATTTGATCTGCTTCTCATCCAATTTGGTTTGTGACCAGAAGCGTGCAAAGAATTAAGTTCATGAACCGAAGAACTATTTTACATTTAAATTTAGCTATGAATTTGATTTAATAAGTAAATCTGGCAAAAGAAAAAAACTAACCAACCTCAATTACTTACTAATGTCGCCTGAATATTGAAATTATTTTTATAAGAATTAAAAGCTGGGTCCGGGGATATAGCTCAGTGGTTCCGGCGCCTGTCTTGCAAGTGCAAGGGCCGGGGTTCAATCCCCGGTAACCACATACCATACTGGGTGTGGAGACTCACGCCCAGCAGCAATCAGTACCACATACCACAGTGCCGGGCCTGGTGGCTCACGCCTGTAATCCCAGCACTTGGGAGGCAGAGGCAGGAGGATTGCTGTGATATGAGTTGGAGGCTGAGCTCAGAGCCAGCCTGAACCACAAAGCGAGACCCTGTCTCAAAAAAAAAAAAAAAAAAGAATTATAAACTGAAGGCCAGGGATTTAGCTCAGGGATTCTGGTGCCTGCCTTGCAAGCACAAAGTACCAGGTTCGATCCCGTAACCACATACCACAGTGCCAGGCGTGGTGGCTCACATCTGTAATCCCAGACCTCAGGGGCCAGAGACAGGAGGATTGCTGAGTTAAGGGCCAGCCTGAACTACAAAGTGAGACCCTGTCTCAAAAAAAAAAAAGTATTAATAGCTGAACTGTGAAAACTTTTTCGAACAATATCTTTAAAATCTAAAGTTTGGATATTAGTTTTGTTTAAAACTAGAGTTGCTTTACTTGTCAGTATGGGCCATAAAAAAGTATTTAATGGCTTTGTTGCCTAATTTTAATGAACCCAAACGAAGTGGAAAAGAACACAAAATTAACCCTGTCACTCTAATTTTCACCAGGGCCACAGGCCACAACACTGCTGCCTTTTAAGCACTTAGAAAATAAGGATTAACACACGAGCCAGCAAGTCTAAGCTCTGTTCCAGCCCTCCTCTCTACAAAACAAGAGATTTTCTAGCTTAATTTATCATTGATTAATAATAGTCAGTGTTAATTAACATCACAGCAAATTACTGGTTCTGACTTTGTGAAATCCCTCCCCTTTACCAAGTGGGGACAGAACAAAAGAATGGAAGATGGAGATGAGTCCAGAATGGGGCTGTGTGTCCAGAAAAAAAAGACCTCATGCACATTTTACCATTCAGTATCGTTAATACCTGAAAAAGCAGGAAGCAAAATGAAAACCCCCGAAACTTGGAACTTAAACTTTTCAGGGAAAATAAATGCCATGAATACTTCAACATTAACAAGATGTTCATTTAAAATACTGCTCTGGTGATACACGTGATCATCCTACACCAGCCAGGGATGAGACAGAGGCCTCCTCCTGAGTAACAACGTTTATAAACTGCACCTGCTCACCGTGGGCATCTGAGGGAATTTCACCCCCGCCGAGCACTACTGCAGCAGCAGGTATGGGACAGGACGTAGAACTGTGCGGGGGCAGAGCCAGCCACAAGTGGTCCTCAGCCACCCGCACTGAAGTCAAGTCCGCGCTTGCTCCGGGAGTGCGCGGGGCTGGGGACAGCTGGGTCCTATGTCCCCGCCGCCGGTCGGATCTGTAGCTCGCGCTCCAGCTGCTCCGCGGTCAGCGTGCCCTGGATGGCCTCGCAGCCCGGGTTGAACACAGAGTAGGCGCTCTTCTCCCCCTCCCGCCGCTCCCCAGGGCCCCGTGTCCCCATGTACATCCAGTAGAACAAGGACAGGACAAAATAAACCAGTCCAAATTCCAGTTCCACGAACAGGCCCAGGAGGACCAGCCAGAGAAGAATCTTCAAGACAGTGATGTTGGTCATGAGGGCCGAGTCGCTGTGTGAAGGCGGAGGAGGTGGAGGACCAGTGACATTCCTCGGGGGCTGTGACGTGCTGTCCCGGGGCCGAGCCATTTCCTAAGACACACAAGGAAACGAAAGCGAGAATAAACGGGTGTGAGGATCAAAGCTATCCTAGAAAGGCGGCGGCTC
>PVIR01023724.1:0-26696 GCA_004026965.1 Petromus typicus
AATACTGGGTGTGGAGACCCACACCCAGCAGCAACCAGTACCACATACCACAGTGCCGGGCGTGGTGGCTCACGCCTGTAATCCCAGCACTCGGGAGGCAGAGGCAGGAGGATTGCTGTGATGAGTTTGAGGCTGAGCTCAGGGCCAGCCTGAACCACAAAAGCGAGACCCTGTCTCCAAAAACCTAAAAAAAAAAAAAAAAAAAAAAAAAAAAACTAAAATTAAAGGGCAGGGAGTTTAGCTCCATGGCTTGTAAGCACAAGGACCTGAGTTTGATTCCTGGTACCAGAGGGGGAAAAAAAACTTTTAAAAACCCTAAAAATATATACTTAGGGATTTTTCAGTCAAGTGTGAGTATAGAAGGAAGAAACAGACAAAGCAGACTCAGAGGTTCATCTTTCTGACCCACTTTAAGAAAATTTCTGGGGCTACGCTCTGGTGGAGTGAGGCAGTAAACAAGGAGGAAGAGCAATGATCACTAGGACAGCAATGAAAAGAAATTTCTGAGTGACATTTGTTCAGAGACAATCACTTTGCGTTATATGCAGTGGACATGTGGCTATGGAGGAGAGGTGTTCTATCACCTTAGAAATGCTAAGAAAGGACACATGAATGCTCAATGTGCTTCTGCAGTTAACAAAGTCACTGCAATAGGAACACTTGATTTTTAGCTTTTAGAATCAACCTGGAGACAAAGCAAGAATGACTGAATTTGGTTAGAGGATAGAATAATAAATATTGTATGAAACTTGCCATGGAGTTGAAAACGGTAATCAGAGAAATGGACAGAGTTCCTGGAGTTGATGTCATAATCTTACAGAGTGGGAGCAAAGGACATCAGCTAGAGTTGGTGAGGTAAGAAGCAGAACCTTCATATTATTCAAAATTTCAAAGGCCAGCAAGAAAGGAGCAAAAATAAATGATGTGTCTATACTGGGAGAAAAGGAAGATGGAATGTAGATGCAAATGAGTCAACTACTCATCCGTGAAAGTATACAGTTACTAGGTACATTTGAAAAGTCAAGAATTTATATGAATATATTATTTAGACAACATTGGGTAGAGAATCAGTGTTAAAGAAAACAATATTTACAACAGTTGGTAAAGGTGGTGAGGCAGGCTTTATTCAGGACAATAGGAGGTATATGGACTAGTGCAAGAAGGTTTTGCAGTAAAGGAGAGAAATTAGGATCAATTCCAAGTACAACAAAGAAAAGTGGAAATTTATAGCCAGGGATCAGGGTGAGGTCAGTGGATAGAAAATGGCTAAGAGGAAAGATCAGGGTAAGGGGTTCCTGCTAAACCTATTGCTAAAGACAGGCCAAGGAGATAAAATATCAAGGATGAGTGTGATTAATTTGGCCAGATATTAAGAGGTGGGGATTTTCACTAACCTGACCAAGTAGAGTTCTTGTGAAATCTGTATTAAATGAAAAGTCCAAATGTCAGGACTTACTTAAAAAGAGTTTAGATTGACTATAGTTTAAGTAAGGAAAATAATCTACTGTTGTTTGCCTCTAAAAGATGATAGCTTTTCAGTAGTGTCTTAGTTACTTTTGCTGTTGCTGGTGCAAAGTACACAATATCCACGAGTTAAAGGAGAAAAAGTTACTTAGCTCACAGTTTGTAGAGGTTTTAGTTTGTAATCCACTTGCTCTGAGGCAGAGTGACACAGCAAACAGGCATCGAAGAAGAGAAACAGTTCATTGTGGGCAGAAAGTGGCCAAGCAACAAGGGTCAACCACCGCTTTAATCCTAGTGCCCTTGAGCCTGGCATTGCACTATAAATTAATTCCAGCATCACACACCCTCAATCCAGCAGCCTCTGAAGAAAGCTCCCCCTATGAGCATGTGAGGCCTTGGGAAGATGTCTGAACGCAAGCCATAACATCTGACCCTGGCCTCCTAAAGCCTATGAATATCCCTTTATGCAAAACTATTTTAGTCTACCCGCAAGAGTTGACAGAGTCATAACAGTTTCAGCATTTCTGAAAAGTCCAAATCCAAAGTCTCCTCTGAGATTTAAGGCAAAGATCTTAGCTGTGAATCCCTATGCAAAACAAAAGTATGCCAAACACTTCCAACATCCGATGGCACAGATAGATGTTTTCATTCCAAAGTTACAAACAGGGGAATAGCAAGGAATGGGAACAAACCAAGACCAAAACCCAGCACGGCAAACATTTTCCAGCACTCCTCTTCCAGCAATTTGCAGTGGGCCGTGAACTCCAAAGGGCTTGGGTGGCTCTGCCTCGACTGCACTCCCAGTGCTTGTAGCTTCCATGTTTGTTTTTTAATGAGCCTCTCAGTTCACTTTTAGTTTTTGAGAACATAAATTTTATTGATACATTTTAGATATGCATTATGATCACATTCAACACTGAGAATTGATACCTCTACATGATATATCTTGATTCTCACTTTTAAGCACTCCCCCCATATACATATGACTTGTCTTTTGTTTTGCCCTTGTGAGGCAAGGACCAGAACCAGTGAGCTAAATCCCTGGCCCAGTTGTTTTCTTGTTTTTAACCATCAAATTTTTCTTTCCCTTCTTTTCCCTCCCCTCCTTCCTTTCCCCTTTCCCTTTGAACACTTTCTTCCTATTTCACAATAACGATCACACATTCTGCACCTCATTTACACCTTCAGTTTCTCATACTCTTATTGCTTCTCTTTGTGGCCAGCTCTGTTTTCCCCTTGCAATATTCCTCAGGTGATCTACATTCCTTGCTTCGCCCAACTTCTGGGGTCTCCAATGCTCCTTTGACTTCACACTCAGAGCTTCACATACTGCCCACTCACAGGGCACATAGGCTGGACTCCTAGGCGGTCTTCGGAAATTGATGTTGCAAGCTTTCTCACCTCACGACTCTTGTATTCTACATGCACCTAAAATTAGCATCACGTGAATGATGTCAAGGTCTGCTGCCAGCTGGAGCAGTAGCCAGGCTCCCTTCTCTCTTGGCTGCAGAGGTCCAGTACCTATGAACCAGATCCTGGGGAACAACTTCCCTAGGCCACTGCCACTCTGGATTATAGCGCACTGCCTGTTCAAAGCAAAGCCTTTCACTTTTGCAACTCCTGGGCTGCAGAGGCCTGAGTCCGGTTGTTTCTCGTGATGTCCTCAAGACATCTTTACTGTGTCTTCCAAAATGCTTGGCTTCTTCTTGCTAGTTTTTTCAGTGACAAATTTCTCTTCTGTTCTATTTTTTCAGGCCACAGCTTTACAAGTGCTTCCTTTCTAGCCCAACTTATAATGCTGGTTTTTTTGGTTTTTTGTTTTGTTTTGTTTTGTTTTAGTTTGAGACAGGGTCTCATGCTGTGGTTCAGGCTGGTCCTGATCTCAGCCTCAAACTCACAGCAATCCTCCTGCCTCTGCCTCCCAAGTGCTGGGATTATAGACCTGAGCCACCACGCCCAGCACTGTGGTATGTGGTACTGATTGCTGGTGGGTGTGAGTCTCCATGCCCAGCATTGCTATATGTGGTTATCAGGGATCGAACCCAGGCCCTACGGCTTGCAAGGCAGGTACCAGAACTACCGAGCTAAATCCCTGCCCCAAACTTACAATGTTTTGAATCATTCTTCTGGGCTCTTTGCTCTTGATTCTCAACACAGACCAGGCTAAAAGTCCCCAACAGTAGCCATGCTACCACTTCAACATGAGACTGCCTTCAAATTGCTTCTGCAAGATTAGTCTATTGCCTTTAATCTTAGTCTTGGGCAAAGTCTTATGATATTAGAAAAATACACACAAACTTTCTGCCAGGGCATAACACACACGATCTGGAGTCCAACAGCCAATACAGTCCCTCTTCCCAGCAGAAACCTTGCTAGCCTGGTCTTTACTGGCATCATTACTATCAACATTCTGGTCTTCTCACTTCTGGGCAGCCATCTGTAATCAAGTACAGTCTAAGGTGATCCAGCTCTACTTTTTCAGGTGGAACCTCCAAATTTTTCCTACCTCTTGCCCTCCCCACAACCCAGTTCCACAGGCTCCTGAACCGCGTGGGCAGTTACAGTTACAGCAGTGATCTCACTTCTCTGCTGCCAAATTCTGTCTTTCTTACTTTGCTCTCATTGCTGAGACAAAATACTCCACACTCAAAGTTAAAAGAGGGGAAGGTTTATTTAGCTCAGTTTGTGGAGGTTTCAGTCAATAGTCAGCTGGCTCCAAGGCAGGGTGGCCCGGCAGATGAGCATTGCTGAGGAGAAGCAGTTCATGATAGGCAGAAATTTGAAAGGCAAGAAAGCAAGGGAACTTAGCAGCGTCTATCTGGCCCTTTTATACTCTATTTTGCCTTAGTGTCAATCAATCATTGGACTGATTTGTAATCTCACAACCTTAATCCTAGCATCACACACTCTACATTTAGCGACCACTGAAAAAGCACCACCTATGACCACATTAGTTGCTAGAGGAACATCTAAACACAAGCCATAGCAAACAGTAAGTCATTTGTATTGTCTGAACTGTACTATCTGAACTAAGCCATGTGTATTATCAATATGAATGACTGTTAAAAATATATACTTTTCAAGTTTCCAAACACTAATACACCTTCTCTATCTTCCCAGTCCCTTTGATACATATATTGCTTTATATTAGCTTTCTACTTTTTGACTACTGCTAATTCCTCTATTATAAACCATTCTGTGCCAAACTGTCCACGCACAGTGATTTCAAATGTTAGAATGCTATGCTTTTTAGTCTTATCTTACTTAACTTTGTGATGTTAACTGCTTATTGCTGTCTTTTCTTGCCTTGGCCTCTAAGATCTTAGGATCTTCCAGATTTCCTCAAACTCTGCTGGCATTTCAGCCTTCTTAGATTTCCTTCTTTCCCCAAAATATTCACACAGCTGACACACAGCATGTCATGTTTGACCCTGTTTCATTTTACTCAATGTCCTATTCTCGGACAAACTCACTCACTAGAATGGTAGTGACTCCTATCTTCATTTATCTCTCATATTGAACTTCCAGACTTCAGGCTTATTTGAATTTCCTAGTTAGACTGTTCTATCTAAACATTTCACAGACACCTCTGATTCAACACCCTTAAAAGACAAAATACATGAGAACTTATAAGTATATAGTTAAGGCAGGACTTAATGGTAAATTTGTAGATATAAATGCCTATACTATAACAAGAAAGATTTGAAATTGATACTTATCTTCTACCTTAAGGCAGAAAGAAATTAAATCTAGATTGATAAGGGAAAGAAATAATTAGTTAACAGTGAGTAAACAGAATACAACTGAGATAGAGAATAGAAAAAAAAATCAGTGAAGAAATTTACTTGAAATAATCCAATAGCTCAAAGAAATACAACATCACCACTGACAGAGAAATAAAACTGATTTTAAAGTAACTTATGAGCATGTATATGCTAATGTAGTAGGTCAGATAGGAAAATTCCGATAGAAACACAAGCTACTGGAATTGATACAGATGCACAAAATCTAAATAAACCTGTAGCACATAAAGAGTAATAATTTTTAAACTGCCCCAGAAGAGTAAGTTCATTATTTTACTTTTTGACCAATGAAGGCCCTGAAAAAATTGAATTCTTCCTGCCTACATTGGCAAAGCTAGATCTTCTTTACTCAGTCTTCCAGTTTAATTGCTAATCTTTTCTAGAAACATTCAGACACACCCAGAGTATAATTTTACATTGACCACTTGGTATCCTTTACCCAGTCAAATTGACAAAACTCTCCAATGTATTTCTTACAAGTATTGATGCAAAATATTTTTAACAAAACACTAAAAAAATGTATTCCACAGTACATAAATTATATATCAAGACCAAATGATATTTATACTAGGAATGCAAGGTTGATTTAATATCTGCAAATCAACATACCATATTAATAGAACAGCGAACCAAAATCACATGAATTCAATAGTTGCAGGAAAACATTTGACAAAATCCAACATCTACTTATCAAATTTCCAAAAATAGTAATACAGGGGAATTTCCTCAATGTAATGAAGAGCATTTGTAGAAAAACTAATGCTAAACTTCATAGTGAATGAATGGATACTTTCCCTTAAGATCAGGAATAAGGATATTTGCGGTTATCATTTCTACACAATATTACAGGAGAGGTTCTAGTCAAAGTAGTTAGGCAAGATAAAGAAAACCTTCCATCATTCACAGACCACATCATCTTGTATATGTATAATTCTAAGGGGTACACTAAATACATAGACTCAAATTAGTTCAGCAAGTTGTCAGGAGATAATAATTGCATTTCTATACATGAGCAATGTACAATCTCCAAATTAAAATAAAAATCTTTTACAATGGCATGGAAAAAATTACTTAGGAATCAAATTAACACAAGCAGCACAGAACTTTCAAACTACAAACAAAAAATAATAATAATAATAATTGAAGGGAAAATTTAAATATGTGGAAAGACATCCCATGTAGACCTGAAGACTTAATGTTAAGATGGTAAATACTACCCAAATCATCTACAGATTAAATGCAGTACCTATCTGACACCCAGCTTATTTCTTTGGAAAAATTGAAAATCTGATTCTCAGTTTCATGAGGAAATGTAGCACAACAGAAAACACAATCGAAAGAGAAGAACAAAATTTAAGAACTTTTAAATTTCAAACTTACAATAATCAAAATATAATATGATCCTGGCATTAAAATACATATGTAGATCAATGGAATAAGAGTGAAAGTCCAGAGAGAAGTTCTTAAATTTATGCTCAACTGACTCTTTGCTAGGTTGCTGAAATAATTCAAGGGGGTAAGGGGTAGTTTTTTGAACAGGGGATTGTAGGCAACTGGATAAACAAATGCAAGAGAAAGAAGGTAGGCCCTTTTCTTACAACACACACAGAAATAGACCAAAATGTCACAGTCACAATCACAAAACAAATAATCTTCATGACTTTAGAACAGAGCACGGTTTTTAGATATGATGCCAAAAACATGAACAAATTGAACTAAACAGAAATTAAAAATGTTTTGTGCTGCAGCGTGCCATTAAGACAGTGAAAAAATAACCCTGTCAAATGTAGAAAATACTTGTACATCATTTATGAGACAGTAGTGCTGTCCAGAATATGTAAAGAACATTTACAACTCTAATAAAAGGACCATTCTGGGCCAGGGATTTAGCTCAGGTGCTATCACACCTACCTTGGAAGCACAAGGGTCCGAGTTCAATCTCCGGGACTGAAAGAAAAAAAAAAAAAAAGAAAAGAAAGAAAATTCAATTTAAAAATGGGAAGAGGAACTTGTTATGCTCTGTGCTTCCTGGCTCTCATGTATAGCTATTTTTCTTTCTTCATTTTCTTCCACTATGATATTTCTTCATAGACAGGTAACAAATTTCAATGTCTAAAACCATGGGCCAAACTAAAGTTTTTGTTCTTAAATTCTGCATCTCAGGTATTTTGTACCTGTAAGAAAAGTACAATTAAGGTCATCCAACAGGGCTGAATAGAGTAGTAATGTCTGAAATTCTCCACAAAACACAGGTAATTGGAAAAGGGGGAGGGATGTACACCCTGATACAAAAAATCAACTTGAGATAAAAAATGGCAGGACAGCGATTTCCACTGGTGCAGCTTTTCCAGGATCAAGTGGCCAATACTAGGGTCATCAACCTGAAGCCTGCCGCCCTCTAACAAGGGTATAGAGGGTGCACGAGGATCAAGGGAATGGACAGAGCAGATGAAAACAGGATCCACTTCTACAGAAGAAATCGATTTATCACAAAGACTAAAGTCACTCGAAGCAGTGAATTGGTGATATACCCACTCAGGCAGGGATCTGCAAAACCTCAGACCCTCACAGAGAGAGACCAGACCTGAATCAGGAGAGTCTTATACAGCTGGAGGCAGCAACAAAAACGCAAAACTACATTCGTCTGAAGGTCCACCCAGGAGTAAAAAAAAAAGTGGGTAAGTGACACTCCCTTGATCAGCAGCTGGGCTGTGGCCAGGTGCAAACTTGAACTGTCATCACCCAAGGGTGCTACACACTTCCAGGACTGCTCTGCTGCCCAGAAAGAAAGAAGGAAAAAACCACCCCAAAATGGTGATCTGACAGCAGCTGCTGAGCAGACCAAAGGAATGACTCTCAGTCAGATATTCTGCCATTAAAAATAATAAGATTGAGTCATTCATATTCAAATGGATGTACCTTCAAGACATCCTAAGTGAAATAAATAGGTCACAGATGTGTAAATACCATATCTTTTCTCTGGTATGAGAAAAAGATGTAAATATATCAATATCAATATAGTTGATATCAATATTAATATAGTTGATATTATGAAATAGAAAATATTTAAAAGGAAAGATGGTGTAGGGGTAAATAAGGGGAAAATGAATGTGACAGTAATAAAGAAAAAAGGAAACAAAGTTTATGTATATAGAGGGTGGGGGTTGCAGAGTGGAGAAGGGGACGGGAAAAAATGAGAATCAAGTCATGTCATAGTCTGGTACAAACTCTCAACACCGAATGCGATGATGATGTGTATTCATAATGTACCAATAAAGATTTGAATAAAAAAAGAAGAATCAAGATATACCATGTACAGATACACATTTCCTACAATGAATGTGTATATTTAAATTGTACCAATAAAATTTTTTTTTAATAAGTAGAAACCCAGTATAACCAAAGTGAACAACTGGGTCACATCTACCATTTGGGGGAGAGGTGGAAACTTGAACTCTCATAGCCCAAGGGTGGTGCACATTTCCAGGGTCACTCTGATGACCAGAGAGAGAGAAGAAGAAAGCCACTGGGACACAGAGGACTGTTGCCGACTGGTCAGCAGACCAAGGGAGTTTAGGTTAAAAAGTAGAAACCTGATACAAGTCAAGTGAAAGGCAGCTGGGTCTCGGCCACCATTCTGGGCAGAGGTGCAAACTTAAACGCTGATATCCCAGGCACTGCCCTTTTTTTCTTTGTTGTTTTTCTGTCTCTTCTTTCACAGTCACTTCGCTATCCAGAGAGAAAGAAGGGAAGAGAGAGTCAGCCATGGGGGTCTGCTGGAAGCTGTTCAGCAGATTGAAGGAATTTATGTTGAAAATAGAGAATGGGTTCAGCCAAACTCTGCTCCTAGGTGCACCCAGGGCCTTGACTAGAAAGAGCTGGAGATACCTGCTCTGCTCTAAGACAAGGTGCTAGCAGGGGCAGGCAAAGGGCTTTGGCCAGTGACAGGAAAGGAGCACTCTCCTCCTCCCTCATACTGAGAAAGTGGACACGTGCAGAAGGCACCACAGAAGGCTGAGAGAGTTGTGTGGCCAGGATCACAGAAGGGAGATTTAGGCAAGAGACAAAGGGAAGAGTTTTGACTGAGGACAGGTCCCAGGTCTCAACGTCAGAAGTCATGAAGCTGAAGCCCAGAGGGAGAGCAAAGCATCACAATAGTGAAGACCCAGTGGACTAGACTTGGTTGGTGAGTCGGTGGGATCGGCACCACGCACCAGAAACTGCACTCACTGTGGGTGGGGCAAGGCCGGTTCAAACTTGCTGCAGAACTGTGTGGAGTGGAGCCACACTGAGTCTCACTGAGGTCATTTAACCTATATTTGCATGTTACTTAAAGAGCATGTTATCTAAAGAGCATAACACAGTAGAATGTGTAATACCTAGTGAAATTCATTTATCAACGCTTAGAAATTCCCAAGTTTTTATGTGCTTTATTTAGTTTACAGAACACATTCATATGTTTTTTAGTTAGTTTTTTTGTTTTTTTTTTTTTTTTGAGACCGGGTCTCAATCTAGCTTGGGCTGGTCCTGAACTCAACCTTGAACTCAGCAATTCTACTGCCTCTGCCTCCTGAGCTCGGAGACCACGGATGTTAGTCACCACAACCAACATTGTGGTATGTGGTACTGATTGCTGTGAGTTTCCACGCCTGGCTTTGTTGTACGCGGTTATCGGGATCAATCCCGGGCCTTGCACTTGCAAGGCAGGCACTGGAATTCCACTGAGCTAAATCCCAGGGTTCATATGTTTTTCTTCAGGTCACCCGGATTTGATCATTAAGAATCACTGCATCCTAGAGCCTGAACAGGGATGAGCAGAAAGAAGAAGATCATGTTATTGCCTATGTTGTCCAGCAGTGACAACAGAGGAACCCCCCTTTCTTTCTTCACTTCTCTTCTTTCTTCTACCTGTTTGTCTTATTTTTTTGTTTTCCTCCCAAAAGTTCTTATTCTCATAGGAGAGTGAATATAGTTTCTTATTTTCCTATTGCTACTGGGTTTTTTTGTTCTTGTATTTGTTCCTTCTACCTCTCTTTTGCTCCTATCTTCCAGTTCCCCAGGTTCAATGATCTTCCTTTGTCCTCGAGCCCTGTTTCTAAGCTCTCATCTCTACCCCTCCCCAGTCCTAGTCTTCTTTCTGGAGGGTAAATTTGCTTTACTGAAGGGCTTGTGTATAGCAAATGTATTTCTGGTTGGTCTTTGATTTTGATATATAGGCACAACTCTAGTTCATGTGGTTAAAAGTGTCAGATTAATAATTAGAATTTTTCATTTTCTAAACTGTAATACTATTGTGGATGCTGATTATATTAATGAGGTCAAGCTGACATGAATGTTCTAGTCAGTTGTCCTTCTGGGTATATCAAGACAGACCGTCTAAGGCAAATACAAACTCAAAATTCCAAGGGTTGACTATACCTGGAAGACAATCTAAGAAGTAGTGATTCTCAAAGAGGTTTAAATACTAGTAGTAAAGATATTTCCAATAAGCAATTTACAAGCAGTAACCCAGGAATTGAAACAAGAACAGCAACCACCACAAAATAGAAATAAGAAAACATTTAAATAAGATACAAACCCAGACATCTAGATCACCAAAGGTAAACCCAGGAGGGCAATGAGATGGGACAACCCAAAACTCAAATCATCTAGATTCCCTCAACTGGCAATGAAAGAGGCTATGGAAAACAGTGAAACCAGAAATAACAGAGATGGTGAACATAGTGAAAGATATGATTAACAACTCTAGAGCAAACAAAGATTAATAAAATAGAGGGGTTCAGGAACATGAGAGAAACTATGAACACCCAGCGTAGGAAAGAAATGGAATCCAGGAGACAGATTCAGACAGATATACAGGAGATTACAACCTCAATTGAAAGTACATGCAGCAGAATGAGCCAATGTGAAGACAGAATATCAAATACAGGAGATAGGATTGCAGTTAGTGACCATGAAAAGAAAGATTTCTTAAAAATAGCATGAGTAATCCATCCAGCAGCTGCTAGATGATGCAAAGAAGAATATCATAAAACAGACCAAAGTCAATGAAAAAGCAGGAGATAGTGCAAATGACATTAAAAAAAAAACTTCACAGAAGTAATGGCAGAAAACTTCCCAAGAAGGGGAAAATAATTTGATATATGGATAACTGAGGCATATAGGACTCCAGCTAGTAATGATTAAAAAAACTACATCAAACCATATAATAGCCAAGATTCCAGAAACCCAACAGAGAAAATAAACATTAAAAACAATTAGAGGAAAAAATCATACACAAAGGAAAGCCCATCAGAATCACAGCAGACTTCTCAATATAAACCCTGATGTCAAGAAGAACCTGGAGTGCAATATTTCAAGCCCTAAAAGAAAACAACTGCCAACCCAGATGGTTGTACTGTGCAAAACTATCTTTCAAAATTGACAGAGATAAGATACTTTCATGACAAAGAATACCAGAGGAATTTCATGATTGCCAAACTATCACTCCAAAAAATTCTATATAATACACTAGAAAAAGATAATGTGAGTCACAATTCCATGAAGCCCAACAGGATGAAGCCATTAGGCAAAGGAAGAAATTAAATTGAAAGGGGAATAAAAAATAAAAGTGTCAACCACAGAAAAATTTGACAGTCAATACATATCAGTTATAACCATCAATGTCAATGGTTTCAATTCATCAATCAAAAGAAATAGACTAGCACAATGGATCAAAAATTAAGAGCCAATAATATGCTGTAGTTAATAAATACAGTTAATTCAGAAATAAACCCATAGACAAAGTGAAAGGATGAAAAACAATTCTCCATGTGACAGGAAACCACAAAAAAAGCAGGAGTGGCTATCTTACTTGCAGACAAAGTACATTTCAAACCAAAACTAAGG
Source organism: Petromus typicus (assembly GCA_004026965.1). Classification (NCBI taxonomy): domain Eukaryota; kingdom Metazoa; phylum Chordata; class Mammalia; order Rodentia; family Petromuridae; genus Petromus; species Petromus typicus. The sequence goes on from PVIR01023724.1 coordinate 12,156, forward strand.
GAGACAAAGATGATCATGACATTCTCATACAGGAAACAATTCATGAGGAAGAGATGACAATCATAAATATATAAGCACCAAATGTTAGCACATCCAACTATGTAAAATACAAAAAATCAAATAAGCACTGATACAACAGGAGTGGGGAACCTCAATACCCCAGTGTCACAAATACATCAACTAGACAAAAACATCAACAATGAGGGGCCGGGGAGTTAGCTCAGTGGTTCCGGCACCTGTCTTGCAAGCACAAGGGCCCGGGTTCGATTCCCCAGTAACCACATACCATACTGGGTATGGAGACTCACGCCCAGCAGCAACCAGTACCACATACCACAGTGCCGGGCATGGTGGCTCACACCTGTAATCCCAGCACTCGGGAGGAAGAGGCAAGAGGATTGCTGTGATGTGAGTTTGAGGCTGAGCTCAAGGACAGCCTGAACCACAAAGTGAGACCCTGTCTCAAAAAACCTAAAAAAAAAAAAAAAAAACCATCAACAATGAAATACTAGAACTGAACTCAGCTTTTGAACAAATGGACTTAACAGATGTCTGCAGAGTATTCTACCCCTCAGAATACACATTCTTAACTGCACATAGGTCATTCTCCAAAATGGACCACATGTTAATTCATAGAACTTGTTTAAGTAAATGCAGAGGAGTTGAAGTTATCCCTGGTATGCTGCGAGAGTACAGTGCTTTGAAATTGGAGATCATAGCAAAAGAAATTCCAAGAACTTCATAGGAATTGAAAGAAGTACACTCTCCTGAACCACCAATGGGCAGCTTCTATAACTAAATGATAAAGCCAGTACAACATATGGGAATCTATGGGACACAATGAGAGCAGTGCTATGAGGAAAATTCATAGCAGTGAATGCCCATACTAGGAAAATACAGCGAGCTCAAATAAACTAATGCTGAACCTCAAGGTCCTAGACAAAGAAGAGCAGGACAATCCAAAGCTCATACAAGGAAGGAAATTGTAAAGATTAGAGCAGAGGAGCCAGGGATTTGGCTCAGTGGTTGCGGCGCCTGTCTTGCAAGCACAAGGGCCCGGGTTCAATCCCCAGTAACCACATACAGTACTGGGTGTGGAGACTCACACCCAGCAGCAATCAGCATCACATACCACAGTGCCAGGCATGGTAGCTCACGCCTATAATCCCAGCACTCGGGAGGCAGAAGTAGGAGGATTGCTGTGATGTGAGTTTGAGGCTGAGCTCAGGGCCAGCCTGAACTACAAAGTGAGACCCTGTCTCAAAAAAAACCTGAAAAAAAAGAAAGCATTACATATTGCATATGTGTACCAAAATATCAGATAATACATTAACATGTATAATTCTAATTTTTATACAAGTTTAATCTAATTTTAAAATTTAAATAACATTTTTCAAGTGCAACAAATATCATTAGTCACATGTACATCATTTAATTTCCTCTTAGTTTTACCTCTTTTGGTCTCCATTTCAGTAACTTTTTATAATAAAAATTACAAAATTATTCTAAAATGCCATATTGTCATTAATAGTAGGCAACTGCTTAATACTATTTTTGAATTTTTATTTTGACAGTACCATCTGTCCCACTAATGGCCCATAATATCAGACTTCACTTAATTTCCTACAAGCTTTCAGATTTATCCCTAATTTTCTAAAAGCCTAATCTGTTGATTGTGTAAAACAATTTTTCTCTAAATGTTTGTTCTCAAATATTTTGCAAAATATACAGGGGTATTTTTGAGTTCATAACAAAGAGTAAGAACATAAGAAAATACTTAATCATAAGGATTACTTGAAATCAGTGACATACAATTAACTTATTAGTGTATTGCTTCTAAATATTTCTGGTATAGGCTGAGAGAGTATTTACAGGTTGTCATAACAAGTTTTTTTAGCCAAACCAGAGTGTTCTGTTTAGACTACTTTGAGCAGTTTTTCATCAAACATCAAATAACACTTCTTAGTGTTTTCCAACTCTGTTTTAAAACTCATTTCTGTTGGCACACATATTAGAAATAGGAAAAATATGCTTTATCTTTTATTAAGACTTATCTCAGTCGGTTGTCCTTTCTGAGGACAATTCTGAAAAATATTTATGGAAAATGGATATCAATATCTTCCTAAGAGAACTGCAGTCTACAGTTTCAAGTCTTTAGCTACATCAGTCAAATACGAAGAGTATCCTATTGGCTCAAATGAATGTGGTAGCAAACTAATAGCACCAAGCTAAAGATTTCTATATAATATCCCCAAGGCTTTAGTCAGACAATTGTGATATGGCTGCCATGGCCACAAGAAGTCTGTTCTCAAATGGAAGTGTGTCCAAAGTAGAAAAGGAAAAGCAACTCTCCTTATAGGCTGTGTTCCATTTATAGGCTAAGAGCAATCTCCACCACAGCCCCCTATAATTCTCTTTCTTGCTTGCTATTTGTGAGTTATATACACTTGACAATTCTATCAGCAAATGAGATCAGACAAGTGAGAATTTGGCATTTTCTGCCTCGATAGGGAGATAGGCAAGGTAGAAGATGATTAGGAAAGGTAGTCACCTAAGCAACCAGCAGAATGCACTACAATTCAACTCTCTGGCCATCAGATAATTAAAAATGCATCTAGAGAAAGGAAGTGACTTATAACAATTTGATATTACAGCCAGAATCAGACCGAGAACCTATTTCTAAACATCCGCCAGAAGCTGCAGTGTGTTTCTAATGATAACACAACCTCACCTCTGAGATGAAGTGCTAGTTGGCTAAATTGAAATTCAATTTATAAGTGCACATTAGCCAAGCACCGAATATATGTCATGTATTGTGCAAGATATTCTCTAATGTTTCAGACTCAAAGACAGCTGTAAAGTAATTCTTAAAATGAAATTGCATTTATCCAAGAAAATATTTAGAATGTACATGTAAATTAGAAAATATCTATCATAAATATCTTTATAACCATGTCAATTGCTATCACTCAGAACAGTTTGTCATAGTCAAAAGATACTTTTTGTAAGTCTCATGGTAACTACAAAGAAAAAAAATCTACAATACAAAAACCAAAACAATACACAAGCAAACAAAACACTGTAGTAATTTACTTAATGGAAGAGAAGGAAAGAGGAACTGTAACACACTAGAAAACAGAACTTTATTAAGACTGAACCTATCAATAGATAACTTGAATATAAAATTAAGTTAACTGAGTGCATGGATTAAAAAACCCTACTATATGTCCATAAGAAATTCTCTTCACCTCTCTTCACAGACTGCAAGTGAAGGAATGGATAAAATAGTCCATGCAAATGAAAGCCAAACATAAGCAAGATGAACCATCTTAATGTATGAAATAGACTTCAAAAGCAGTAAAAATAGACAAAGTTATACAGTAATATAAGTATCAGTTCAACAAGAGGAAATAACAGTTCTAAATATATATGCGTTCTAATATTGGGACACTAAAATATATAAAGCAAATATTAACATAGTTAAAAGGAGAGACTCCAAAAGAGTAACAGTTTGGGATTTTTAACATCCCATGTTCAGCAGTGAACAGATCATCCAGACAGAAAAATGGACCAAGAGCAGAGTTAAGTTATATCCTAGAACAAATGGACCAAATGGACATCCACAGAATATTCCATATAATAGCTTCCAGTTTGTCCACAGTAAATATTCTTAGGGATAGCTCTACTATGATCAGGTTTCTTCCTTATGCTTTTCTGGATTGTGGCAGGAGAGGAAATTTTCTTTCTTTGTTGTCTGAAGCAGTGTATAGTTGCCCAGAGCTCCCATGCCAGATATAATCTCTGTGGAGAATTCTATATAGGAAAAATCACCATGGCCTTTTTGTCTATGGATCTAGCTCTCCTGCTGATTGGCTACATGACGATATGTTCCTACCCTTACCCCTCCAAAGTAGTCAGATGTATTGGTTGCAACAAATACTTCAATTAATACATTCATGGAGTATTTTCAATTTTTTGTTAGTGGACATTTGTAGTACACTATGATTACACTCATTGTGGGAAGCTGTATTAAACATACTTTAATTCTTTTTATCATGAATTATTTTAAAGGATGTTCTAGAATTCTAGCTACAGGAAGTAGTATACTAGCTAAGAAATATCCTTGCCATCGTAATGTTTTATAATGTTTTTAAAACATTACTTGAAAAGAAAAAGTGTTTTTCTGTTTAATAAAGCATTCTTGATTATAGAAATATGTTTTAAATCCTTATTATACTTAAATGTTTGAATACACATAGTTTCAAGTTTGGGGAATATACTAGGTAATGATTTGAAGATATTGATTTATATCAGCAATATTTATAACAATAATATAGATTTAATCAGGCAGACAGTTATAAACTAATATTTCTTTGGTGCTAAGGATTGAATCCAAGGGCTCATATACATAAAGCACATGCTGGGCTAGGGATTTAGAGCAGTGGTTCTGGCATCTGACTGGCAAGTGCAAAGACCTGAGTTCAATGCCCAGTACCATATATCACAGTGCTGGGCATAGTGGCTCATGCCTGTAATCTCAGAACTGGGAGGCAGAGGCAAGAGGATTGAGTTCAAGGCTAGCCTGGGTTACACAGTGAGTTCAGGGCCAGCCTGAACCACAAAGCAACACCTTGTGTCAAAAAAAACTAAAAAATTTAAAAAAAATAATAAAGCACATGTTCAGCCACTAAACTAACTATACCCCTACCCAGTAAACTAATTTTAAAAATAATATTTACTAGGTGTGGTGATACATGCCGATAATCTTAGCACTCTGGGAGGTGAGACAGAAAGATCTCAAGTTGCATCTAACCTGGGCAATTTAGCAACTTAGTGAGATCTGGTTTCAATTTTTTTTTTTTTTTTGTTTTTTTGACAGGGTCTCGCTTTGTGGTTCAGGCTGGCCCTGAGTTCAGCCTCAAACTCACATCACAATCCTCCTGCCTCTGCCTCCTGAGTGCTGGGATTACAGGCGTGAGCCAACTCGCCCGGCACTGTGGTATGTGGTACTGGTTGCTGCTGGGCGTGAGTCTCCACACCCAGTATGGTATGTGGTTACTGGGGATCGAACCCGGGTCCTTGCATTTGGAAGACAGGTACCGGAACCACTGAGCTAACTCCCCGGCCCTGGTTTCAATTTTTTTAAAAGAGTGAAAAGAGGCTGGGGATGTAGTGCAGTATGAAGGCCTTTGGTTCCAACTAATAGATGGAAAAGTACTAAGGTTATTTATAAACACAAAAACCATACAGAATAGAAAAGTCAAAGCAAAAGTCTTCTAGATGAAAGAAATTTCTCATAACTATAATCAGCATAACAAAGAGACAAAGTTTAATTTATCAATATACTAACATTATACAAATTAAAAATAATAAAAATGTCATTGGAAGCAAAATTGCCCATTAAAAAAGTGACAGAGAGGCCAGGGATTTAGCTCAGTGGTTCTGGTGCCTGTCTTGCAAGCGCAAGGACCCGGGTTCGATCCCCCGGTAACCACATACAACAATGTCGGGTGTGGAGACTCACGCCCAGCAGCAATCAGTACCACATTCCACAGTGCTGGGCATGGTGGCTCATGCCTGTAATCCCAGCACTTAGGAGGCAGAGGCAGGAGGATCGCTGTGAGTTTGAGGCTGAGCTCAGGGCCAACCTGAACCACAAAGTGAGACTCTGTCTCAAAAAAAAAAAAAAAAAAAGACAGGACCGGGAATGTAGCTCAGGGGTGCAGGGGTTGCCTGGCAAGCACAAGTCCATGAGTTTGACTCCTGGAATCAAAAGGACAAATCTACTAGGAGAAATCACAGACACAAATTTTAAAGTATATTCAAAGATAAAACAAATTCAGTTTTCACTTAATATTGACAATCAAATAGTAGTCTATACAAAACACTGAGCTGAAATATTAAGCTCAGTAGTATAGTATGTTTTTTAATAGTAATTAGATTTATCTGTTTCTATACAATATAATTCTATAGCTATATAATTCCATAGTAATTTGCTAAAAGAAAAACAAAGATGATTGGCTGTAAATTGATGGAAAAACACAAGTCATTCTGTTTCTTATTCTGTTCTATAGTAATGATACATAACCTAATAGTTATGAGCCCAGATTTGATACCTAAGGCCCTTCGCTTATAATCACCTTTTCCCTTCCATTTATTTTTTTGTTTTATCCATTGTGTCTCAAAAGAAGTAATTTTTAGAATAAGACTACACTGGATTATTGTTTTGAATTTGTCAAATGTTTGGCCTAGAAGTACTTCTAAAACTGCTTTATCTATCCAGCTTTTGTTATAGGAATAATACTAGGTAAACAAACCAAAACACCTGTCTACACTTTCCTATTTATAATCTACTTAAAGCAAATCCTGCTATAAATTACTCAAATCTTTATTTCATAAAATTTAACATCTGACAGTGATTTTTTTTTTTTGCACACAGCTTCCAAATACTATTTTACATACTAGTAGTCAGGAACATACTGTAACAAAAATCATCTCTAACCAACAAGCAAACTGACTTTTTGTTAGATTTATTTTTCTTAGAAGTTTCTGGCTAATTCTACTTGTTGATTTGCTAGTCATGCCATTAAGATCCCTAACTGAGCAAGCTTTTATATACAGAACACCAATTACTTTTACTACAAATTTCTTTTCTAAAAATTTCCCATTAATTTTTGTCATAGAACAAATGGGACAATCTACAAAGGCCTTAAACATCAAGAACGATCTATTAGCTCAGATAGATTAGGACAGAGTAGACTATAACAACTCTCAGATCTCAGTGGATCAGCATTAAAAAGGTTTGTTTTTGACTTCTGTTCAAAATGGTCATCTCAGGGCCTCAGACTGAAGGAGGCTCCATCATGACACTTGGTTCCACAAACACAACAGGGAGACTGCTGCAGTGTTTTCTGTAAACCACTAAATACGCAAAACTTGGACATTTGTGGCACACAATTTGTACCCTGTGAGTTAGAAATAGTGGTGGCGCACAGTGGTGGAGAGGAATGATACCGGTTGCAAAGACTAAGAGTGTTAGGGTCCTTATGGCCTGTGATTAATTTCTTTTTGGTGCTGAATAATACTCTGTCATCTAGATGTATCATCATTTACCCATTCACCTACCGAACCATATCATGGTTGCTTCCAAGTATGGACATACATTTTTAGTTCTTCTGGAAAAATAAGGAGCATGACTGTTGGGTCATATGGTAAGAACATATTTAGTTTTGTAAGAAACTTCCCTCTTTCTTCCAAGGAGGCTATACTCTTACATTCCATCAGCAACTAATGACAGTCTCTGTTGCTTCATTCTCAGAAGTATTTGGTGTCATGTTCTGGATTTTGGACATTCTGTATCAGCATCTCATTATACATTTTATTTCAATGAATGTACCCCAGCATATACATTGTACTTCAATCAATGTACCACAACATGGCCTTTATAAAGTCCTCTGATGACCAATCCAAAGCTAACGTCATATTCAAGGGTGACAAGTTGAGTGTTTTTCGAAAATCAGGCATAAGTCAAGGATTACCACTTTCACAATTTAGAGAAGTCATGCAAGAAAAGTGAAAGGCATTCAAATGGAATAGTAATATGTAACACTATCGGTGTACAGAGATCATTTGTAGAAAACCTCAGATACTCTACTAAAACTGAAAAATCCAGTTTAACAGATTTAGTAAATTTAGAGGATATTAAAAATAGAAAAATCAGTAGCATTTCTGTGCAGTAAATAAACTATCCAAAGAAGAAAACAATTCAAATTATAGTAGCATCAAAAAATACTTAGGAATAAATTTAAAAATCTGTAACAGAAAACTATGAAATATAAATGAAATTAATTAAACATAAACAATTGGAATGATACTCATGAATTTGGAAAATATTGTTAAAAATTCATATTACTCAAAATAATTTATATATTTAATATAATTCACATTAAAATCCCAGTAACACCATAAGAGAAAAAACAATTGTAAAATTCATATGAAACCACAAAAAATCCTGAATAGCTAAAGCAAGCCTCCTGAGCAAAAAATAAAGTTGGAGTATCATGTTATATGCCTTCAAAATCTACAAAGCACTAGTGAGCAAAACAGTATAGTGCTGCCATAAAAATAGATACACAACTAGGCACAGTGGAGCAACCTATAATCCAGGCATTCTTAGAGGCTGCGCCAGAAGATCAGAAGTTATGAGACCTATATCAAAATTTTTTAAATTCTGGAGATGAGGGCCTGGAGATTTAGCTCAGCTGATACCTCGCCTACCTTGGAAGCACAAGGGCCCGAGTTTGATCTTTGGTACCACCAAAAATAAATAAATAAATGCTGGAGATGTAGCTCAATGTAGAGACTCATTTCAATCCAAAGTAACAGACACAGACACACACACACACACACACACACACACCACATAGACCAATGGAACAGAATAGAGACCCCAGCAATAAACCCAAGCATATATGCTCAACTAATTTTCAACAAGGGCACTAAGACTATAGGGAAATGATAGCTATTTCAACAAAACATGAAAAAGAGTGAAATTAGATTGATCTTACACTACTGATCTTACACTGTAAATAATAGTCAAATTAGGTTGAAGAACTAAGCGAAGTCTTGAAACAATAAAACTCCTAGAAGAAAACAAGTGAAAAGCTCCATGACATTGGTCTTGACCTCTTTTGTGCCCTCAAAAACACACACAATAAAATAGTTATAAATGTGTAGGGCTCTGCCAAATGAAAAATCCTCCATGGAGGGCCGGGGAGTTAGCTCAGTGGTTCCGGCGCCTGTCTTGCAAGCGCAAGGACCCGGGTTCGATTCCCCGGTAACCACATAACAATACTGGGTGTGGAGACCCACACCCAGCAGCAACCAGTACCACATACCACAGTGCCGGGCGTGGTGGCTCAGGCCTGTAATCTCAGCACTCGGGAGGCAGAGGCAGGAGGATTGCGATGTGAGTTTGAGGCTGAGCTCAGGGCCAGCCTGAACTACAAAGCGAGACCCTGTCTCAAAAAAAAAACCTAAAAAAAAAAAAAAAAAAAAAAAAATTCTCCATGGATTAAAGGAATCATTCAACAAAATGAAAAGGCAACCTAAGGACTGGGAGAAATATTTGCGAGAAATATTTTGTAAGGGGTTAATATCCAACAGATTTGAATTTGCAACAGAAAAACCAAACAAACCCAAATATCCTAATTAAAAAAATGTAGAAAAACCCAAGTAGACATTGCTAAGATGTCCAAATGGCCAACAGGTCTATGTAAAGTTGCTCAACATCACTAATCAAGGATATACAAATCATATCACTGTATCACCTCACACCAGTTAGGGGTCACTTTTATCAAAAAGACAAAACAATATTCACAAAGGGGTGGTGAAAAGAATCTTTATACACTACTGATCAGAATGTAAATTGGTACAACCACTGTGGAAAATAAGAGGTTCCCCAAGAAAATACAAACAGAACAACAATATGACCCAGTATTCCCGTCTCGAACGGTTAGCTCTCCATATCCGTGGGCTCTGCACTCAGATTCAGTCAACTTGAGATTAAAAATACTTGAGAGAAACAAGGAAAACAGCCCTGGCCTGTGAGAATAACCAAAGCAACCCTGAGCAAAAAGAGCCACTTCACTTCAGTGTAGTGAAGACTGGAAGCAGAATATAGCTCCCTTAGGACCTGGAATCCAGACACACAGAAAACAACTTGGTAGAGGGGGGGAAAAAGTAGATTTCTAGAAATCAGGAGGGAGCTGACAAAAACTAGAAATTACAGAGAAGTTGGAAAACTGAGCAAAAGAACAAAGCAGTGTGGAAAGGTAACCCCAGCATCCCTTAGGATGGGGTCTGGTCTCCATTAACACAAGGTCACCCCAGGGAAGGTCAGTAGGTCCAGGAACAAACAGGGACTGGGCCATCAGCACAAGCTCCAAGAATAGCCCACAGCTACTATAAACTGCCAACGTAGCACAGGATTTTACTCTGAAAGAACTCCTTCTGCAGGGCAGACTGGGATTGGAGAAGGGACCCAGTGCAGTGTTGGCTGTATTTGAAAACATTTACTCAGGAGCAATTTTCTGGTATATATGCTTCCAGAGTGAGCACGGTCAGGAGCCATTTGGGAAAGGGGTTCATTGTTTAAGACTACAGAACAACTACACTTCAGGCTTTCTAGGGTTACTCTACCCATGTCTGGGCAGGAGATGGCCATAAGAGATGGTCATGAAGAGGGAATGGGCTAGACACAGGACCCCTGAGAAGTTTAAACTTAGCCTGGGAATGACATGGAGGAATCACTCACTGTGGTGAAGATCCAGGCAGACATGTTCGTTTTTCAGAGGGACTAGTTCTGAATCTGCGGGCGTTATGTCCAGTAGTCTGTGTGGTTCCCTCACCCCTGGCCTATATCCAAAACAGAGCTCACTGGTCGTGTGCTTTCCTCACCTGCCAATGTGATCAGGGATACACCTCACCTTTGACAGTTGTCACACACTGGGGCATATGGACAGAAGGTCCTCTGGAGGAGGGGATGTACCCTGTAAACTCACAACACCTAAAGGTAGACAGAGAAGGCCATGACAGGGGGCTTGGGAATTTAGCTCAGTGGGTCCAGCATCTGCCTGGCAAGCAAAAGGTCCCCAGTTCGATCCCTCGTACCACATACCATGATGCTGGGCATGGTGGCTCATGCCTGCAATCCTAGCACTGGGGAGGCAGAAGCCGGAGGACTGCTGTTGAGTTCCAGGATAGCCTAGGCTACATAGTGAGTTCAAAAAGACAAAACAAAGCAAGACCCTGTCTCAAAAAAAAAAAAAAAATGGGAAGCCATGACATGGAACCACAGAGGCACACAGACACTAGGAGTGGCTGAAGTGGCCTTTGGTTATACACCATTGACCATATACAGCAGGAAATACAAGGCAGAATTCAGCATTCACATACAAAAAGCTGAATGTGGAAACAAAATAGGTCTTAGGTCTTAGGAAGTCACTATTCCTTCCCAATATCTGGTGAATTCCATTACTGCAGTTTCTGGAAAGAAAACAATCATTCAAATTGGAGAACCCAGAAGAAATGAATAGAAGCTAATATTCCACAAACTCTAATGAAATTGAAAGGGAAAATACTGCCAAACTCATTCCTGGAAACTAGCCTTACCTCCATTTCAAAACCAGACAACAACTCAACTCAAGAAAACCAATCACTTTGTTGGACATAGATACAAAGTTCCCCAACAAGATACTGGCAAACAGGATGCAACAAATCAAAAAGATTATACATCATGACTAAGTATGATCCTAGAGATGCAAGAATGGTGTGCTAGTAAATATATCACAATATAGAAGCAAGGATAATCTGATCATGTCAGCATACCCTGTAGTCCCAACACTCACGAGGCTGAGGCAGGAGGAGTGCTATAAGTTTGAGACCTGCCTGGGCTACATAGTGGGTTCAAGGACACTCTGAACTACAAAGCAAGATCTTGTCTCAAAGAAAAAAAAGCAAGGACAAAAAAAAAAATCACATGGTCATCTCAATAGATGCAGAAAAAGCCTTTGCCAAATTCCAGTATCTGTTCATGATAAAAACTAAATAGGTATAGAGGGCTGCTTCAAACTGATAAAATTTACTTATGAAAAACCTGGAAAAATCCTATTAAATGAGGAAAAGCTGAAAGATTTCTCTGTAAAATCAGGAACCATCGATAGCTTAAAACTAACAGAACAACTTAAAACAAACTTAACAAGGATATGATATCCTTAACAAGGATATTGACTATCATCATCATGCTTAATACATACTCAAAACTTTAGCTACAGCTGGGCTGCATAGTGAGTTCAGGGCCAGCCTGAACTATAAAGCAAGACCCTGTCTCAAAAAAAAAAAAAAAAAAAAAAAAAAAAAAAAAAAAAAAAAAAAAAAAAAAAAAAAAAAAAAAAAAAAAAAAAAAAAAAAAAAAAAAAAAAAAAAAAAAAAAAAAAAAAAAAAAAAAAAGGTAAGCCCTGACATGGAGCCACAGAGGGACACAGAAACTAGGCAAGAGAAATACAAGATATATGTAAAGAAAAAGAAAAAAAAACACAATGTTCTTTGCAGAAGACATGGTTTATATAGTTCACCAAGACTTCTAGAATAACCAAGTTCAGCAATGTGGCCATGTACAAAATCAACTCAAAAATTGTTTCTGTGCACTGATAATGAACTTAGCAAAATGATACCATTCACAATAGCTTGAAGAAAACTGATTTAAGAAACTAACCTAACAAAGGAAGTGAAAGACCTCTATAATGAAAACTAGTACCACGAAAAAGGAGATCCAAACAGAAAATGGAAAGACATCTCCTGTTCCTGGGTAAGCCATACCAAGGTCATCAAAATGGCCACACTTTCAAAACTGTCACACAGATGTAACAATCCCAATCAAAATGCCAACAGCATTCCTCATAGAACTAGAGAAAACAATCCTAAAATTCATATGGAAACTGAAGAAATCCAGAATAGCAAAAGTAAGCCTGGTCAACAAAAGTAAAGTAGGTGGCATCATAATTACCCATGTTTATAACAACACAGCTCATCCTAGCTAAATTTTGAAAACGGCCCATATAACCATTAACAGATGAGCTGAAGAAAATGTATTTATATGCAACAGAGTACTATTCTGTGGGGAAATGGATGCATCTTGATACTATGATGTTGAGTGAAATGAAATCAGACACATAAGCTTAAATACTGCATTGCTTCTCTTACATGAGAAATCCAAAGAGAAAACTAAAAGAAAGAAGTCTAGAAGATGGATAACAGGAAATAGATGCATAGATGCTTCGCAAATGGGAAGGGGACCAAGAGATTGGAAGGAGGGGTGAGGAACACAGAAATGTGGTGTTATGCACATGTACCAACTTCTGGTGGCGAGTATAATCATACTGCAAACACTAATAAAAATTAAAGAAATACAGCATACTGTTTTGATGTTATAATGAAAGAGTAATGCTAGAGGCATCACAATATCAGACCTCAAATTGTATTGCGAAGCCACAGTACAGTGCATCCTCAAGTTATGACCAGGCAGATACACGGACAACTTGGGTTAAGCAAGCTAATGGAAGATTCATCTGCCTCTTGTTATCTGTAGCTTGCATCCAGGTAAACATCAGATCTCAGCTGAACTGACTTACAATGAACGTGTGTTACAACCAGCCCTGGGGAGCTGATCAAATTCTAAGAGTTCACTGTAACAAAAACATGGTACTGGCACATCAACAAATGTGACCAATGGAATAGAAGACACAAACAGATACCTATAATCATTTGATTTTGACAAAGGAGTCTAAAATATATGTTGGAGAAGAGATGGCCCTTTGAACAAATGGTACTAGGAAAACTGGATATCCAACATGCAGATTTAAACTAGATTCCTATGTCTCATCTCATGCTCAAATCAAAATGGGTCAAAGACTTAGATGTAAAAATAGAAAACCTGAAACTAGTGGGAGACAATAGAGGAAATACTTAAAATCATAATAACCTCAGGCAAAGACTTCCTGAATAGGACTCCAAAAGCATAGGAAATAATGTCAAGAATCAACGCACTATGCAGCCATAAATGTGAGACATTTGTAGCCAAAGGGATGCACCTTGAGGCCATACTCACCAGTGAAATAAACGAGACACACATGTGTACATAGCCTCCCATTCTGTAACACTAGCACACAGTAATAAAAACATACAACTGCCTGGATTCTTAATTTTGCTCAGTCAGAAATAGAGCTATTTGTTATTCTTACCATGGAGCTTTAGGTCAATTCCTTTTTTTCTTAAACAATGGTGCTTTCTTTAAAAACTTGGGTCTGCACTGAACATACAGACTTTTGGGTGATTATTCACTAAATAACATAACAGATACATAGTACCTGCATTGCATTAGGTAGCATATGCAACCCACAGCATTTTATACAAGGAAACCGGGGTCTTAGAATAAATGCTCCATCGAAACCAAAGGATAATTATTCCCAAAGAAAATGGAATTACCACCTTGCAAAGACATCTGCCTTGCTATTTTCATCGCAGCACTATTCACACCAGCTGATACAGAAACAATTCAAGGGCTCATCAACAGATGATTAGAGGATGATTGTGTGCAATGAAACATTATTCAGGCCTTACACAGGAAGGAAATTCTGCCATTTGTAACAACATAAGTAAACCTAGCAGGTATCATGCTAAGTGACATAAGCCAGAAAATAACGGGCCGATGGGTAATGCTTAGTAGTCTGTACAATAAGCCAGACAGAAAAATGCCGCAGGATCGCACTTATCTGTGCAATTTTTAAAACTACTTAGAACAATATACAGAAACACAGTAATTTGGTGAGGGTGCTGGGGAACAGGAAAGTGGAAGTCAAGAGGTTACAAAAAAAAAAAAAAAAAAAAGCAGATTTAGAAATCTAGCTCATGAGTGTGTTCATTTTCCCCGCTTATGAGGAATGTGAGCCTTGGAAATAGCATTACCTCAGACGATGATAAGAT
>PVIR01023725.1:0-26745 GCA_004026965.1 Petromus typicus
TATGAAATTCATTGTCTATAATACCTTTACCAGGTTTTGGTTTTTCTCCCCATTAATCACCTCTCTGTAAACTCTGGTGGTGGTTACTGAACAAAGGTCTTGAATTCTGATGTGCTCACTTCCATCATTTCTGTGCAGGTTCATCTATTAGCTCGATCACTTTGTTCCATTAGGAGAGTACTGTGCATGTTGTGAGGTAGGTGCCCTTGCTGTCTTTTCCCTTCTGATTACCATCTCTGTCTCCTGGGCATGGCTGGCTCAGGGCCCAGCGGCCCAGGACCTGAGAGGGGGTCAAGGCAGGAAGGAGCAGGTGTGAGCGGCATGGGCTGAGCCGTTCTCTTCCAGTAGTGGCAGCTGGGTGTGAGGCTGGATGGAGGTAGCACTGAAGTCCTTTCCCCCAGGGTCAGCTTGGAAGGGCAAGGAGGGAAGGGGTTCTGGGTTTGTCAGGGGGTCAGGGAGCCGCAATGGGCCATGGGTGCTGTGGTTAGGAGCAGAGGTCTAGGGTTCTTGTGGGTAGATGCATGGACCTTGGGAACATACTTACTTCCCACTGTGCTACACATGACTCATCACTCAGGAGGCTGAGGCAGCAGGATTGCCTGGAGTTTGAGGCCAGCCTGGGCTACATAATGCTAACAAAAAACCAGCACCAAACAGCAAAAACACATAACCACGAGTCAGAGTCTGTGGCTGTGCTGCTGCTCACTCTGCCTCTGGACAGGTCGGGGCTGAACCATGAATGGTGGTTGAGGCTCCACCTACAGGGATGCTGGCCCAGAGCCAGATGGTGAGAGCCTTGGCTGTACAGGGCACACAGGAGTGGGACAATCGGGTCACTGTCCGAGGCCCGAGAACCTTAGGCAGGCACTGATGATAGTGGAGTGGCCAGTGACACTTAACAGGCTTTAATGGGTCTACAATACGGCGGAAATCAGGCCGGTGGGCCAGGCCACATGGTGTGGGCTTTTCTGGGGAGGCACAAGGGGCCCAACGGGGCAGGCCCTGCTGTTGAGTGGCCTGGAGGGCACAGGGACCACTGACACCCACAGCCAGACAGCGACCCTGAGATCCCACACGCGGCCTGACTGCCTTGGCCAGAACTGGAGTGTCCCCAGCCCGTCCAGGGGCGGGGCCCGTCCGCTGTGCCCCTGGAGGGAGGTGTTCGGGCACCAGCTGTGTATTGCTCGGTCCCTGTTGGGTCCAGACTTGGTCTCCCTGCCTTTCTGTACGGAGCACAGGGCTCTCAGATGGGCAGTACAACTTTCAGGCGAGGCTGTGCCATCTCCTCCTTTCTGTTTGTCCCAAGTGTTCCACGGTGTGGGCAGGGTTCCGGTCACCTAACGAGAAATGATAGATACTGTGGTAGAAGCCTGGGATGAGGCCACACCATGACTCGGGTGGTGAAGGCCTCCGTGGCCTGTCCTGGATGCCCTGACTTATGACTGGGACCTGTGAGACGAGTCCCTGGGAGTTTCCCCGGTCGCTGAGGAAGGAGCTAGGAGGTATGTGACCCTTAACAGCACTCAGGATGATAGGAAAGCTCTGAAGCAGACTCCAGCCTCACCAGACCGGCCCTCACTCCTCAGAGGCACACCATCGAAACTGTGCCCTCGGGAGAACAGACTCAGGCACCAAGGAGCAAAGAGCAACAGGCTCCAGGAAAGGAGCCTGTTTCCTCCTCTTTCCTCCAGGTGGAAACCCAGGAGGCACGGTGGGACCGGCTGGGGCCTGGCATGTCAGAGGGGTGGAAACCGGATGTGAGCGGCCAGGGGGCCATGAGGAGCAAGGTGGCTCCCAGCAGAGACAGCCACCTGGCGCAGTGAGTTCTGGCTGTCGGAAAAAGAGCCGAGGCTGCGTGGGAGTCGTCACATCCTGGCTCTGGGGCTCCCCCAGCCTGTCTGGCTCCCTGCCAGAGCTGACTGTGACCCTGAACTGGGTGCGGGGCTGGGACGGACAGGCTGTGGCCTTTTGGAGAGATTAAATTATATCTTTTCTTTTCCCTCTCCACCCCTCCCTTCCCTCCCCCCATCGTGTAATAGTGATTAGAGAGTGAAAGCAGGACCTTCACCCTGAGCTACATCCCCAGCGCATTTTTCATTCTAAATTTTGAGACAGGGATTAAGTTGCTAAATTTCAGAGTGAGCTCAAATTTTGGACCCTCCTGTTTCAGCCTTCCAGAGTGCTGAGATTACAGATGTGGGCCGCTGTGCCCAGTTGGGATGAGCCCCACAGCCCCTACCGGAGATTAAACTCAGGACCTTGCCTGTTTGAGGCAGATGTGGTGCCCCTGAGCTAAATCCACGCTCTGGCTTCCCAGTGGAGGCCTGAGAGCCAAGAGCTGACCCCCAAATGGAGAAGGAGCGGAAATGCAGCTCGTGGTGGTCCCTCCCGCTGACGCTGGCAGTGGAGGGCTGCTTGCTGAAGTGTAGATTGGGCCTGTGAAAGGCAGAAGCGAGCCAGGTTCTGTGGGGTCCTGGGAGCAGTCCTGGCTCGGCCTGGCATCTGGGAAGTCTTCCTGGAGTTAGCCAGGTCCAAAGGAAGCCTCAGAAGAGGGCTGGGTGCTGGGGAAGAAAGTGCGTCCTGCAGTGTCCTTTCCTGCTGTCCTCCCAGTCGGAGCCCAGCTTCCGGCCTGCCCAGGCCTCTCACAGTGCCCCTCCCCTGGCATCTGCCGTCTCCTTCCTGGCCTGGCCTCTCACTCCAGGCCCATGGCTCTCCCACCTCCCATTCTGGTGGCCAGACTCTTCCTGCCATGGGCTTTCATATGTTCGTGCCCACGTGGCATGTAGAACTTATGCTTTTCAACTTCTACTGAAATGACAACATTCAGCATGACTTTTTTTTTATGGTACTAGGGCTTGAACTTGAGCCCTTGTGCTTCTAAGGTAGGTACATCACCACTTGAGCTAAATCCCAGGCCCGGCATGACCTTCTTTTTTCTTTTAAGTTTTTTGAGACAGGGTCTCGCTTTGTAGTTCAGGCTGGCCCTGAGCTCAGCCTCAAACTCACATCACAGCAATCCTCCTGCCTCTGCCTCCCGAGTGCTGGGATTACAGGCAGGAGCCACCACACCTGGCACTGTGGTATGTGGTACTAGTTGCTGCTGGGGTGAGTCTCCATGCCCAGTGTTGTATGTGGTTACCGAGGATCAAACCCTGGTCCTTGCGCTTGCAAGACAGGCACCGGAACTACTGAGCTAACTCCCCGGGCCTGGCATGACCTTATGTTATAGCCTACTTTTCCCCTGCTTCAGCCTGGAGTTTGCTTTAGAACAACTCGCACTGGCTGACCTCGCTCTTTCCTCACAGAGGCTCAGTAGAGCTCAGTCGCTCTGTGTCACCCGCAAGGCTGTGCCGGACACCTCTGGGCAAGCTCCTGCCTCACACTGTGGATCCAGGAGAGGCACTGGAAGAGGGGTGTGTGCTTGCAGCGGGGGATGGTCCGCTGAGGTGCTGCCCACCCAGTGGGGGTGAGGTTTCCTCCCTGGCCCTCCGGTCTGTGCATAGCCAGCCTGGTGTGCGAGTCACCGAGTCACACTGCTTGTGGGCGGGCTGTGGGTTTGCCTGCTTACTGGGTGGATGGCTTTGTGGCCTGCGTGTGAATCCTTCTGTGTTCAGTGCTGGGGACGGAAATGGGCCTCACATGTGCTAGGTAAGTGCTCCCCACTGAACCCCACTCCACCTTATGGCCTGTCAGCTCTGTGCTGCTGTTCTCTGCCCCTTTTTACTGTGTGGTTGGACTTTTTTTTTTTTTTTTGAGACAGGGTCTTGCTATGTAGGTCAGGCTGGCCTCAAACTCATGGCAATCTTTCTGCCTCAGCCTCCTGAGTGCTGGGGATTACAGGCCTGCACCACCCACCCCAATCACAGGAAATGCATTTTTATAAGTGATATATGGACCAAAGTTTCAAAAAGTGGATGGCCAGGGTCACTCAGTGATAGAGTGCTTGCTTAGCGTGCATGAGGTTCTGGGTTCAACCCCCAGTACTCTCCTCCAAACAAATAAAAGACAGTTAAAGAGAGTAGACAACTAATTGCACTCTGCTATACATTGATGAGTCTGGTCTTTGCTATCAACTTGAAATACCACTTTTAATAGTAACTGTTTTTGGACTCTTAATTGGGTCTCTCCGTCTGCTTGTCTATTCCCACATCAGAATCACACTTTAAAATCCCTAGCTGGCTAGGGATTTAGTTCAGTGGTTGTGGCATCTGCCTGGTAAGCACAAGATTCCGAGTTCTGTCCCTGGTGACACATATCATTGTTGGGCATAGTGACTCACTTCTGTAATCTCAGCACTCGGGAGGCAGAGGCAGGAGGATTGCTGTGAATTCCAGGCTTACCTGGGCTGGATAGTGAGCTCAGGGCCAGCCTGAACTACAAATGAGACCCTGTCTCAAAAAAACCCCCTAAAAGGGCCGGGGAGTTAGCTCAGTGGTTCCGGCGCCTGTCATGCAAGCGCAGGGACCCGGGTTCAATTCCCCGGTAACCACATAACAATACTGGGTGTGGAGACCCACGCCCAGCAGCAACCAGTACTACATACCACAGTGCCGGGCGTGGTGGCTCACGCCTGTAATCCCAGCACTCGGGAGGCAGAGGCAGGAGGATTGTGATGTGAGTTTGAGGCTGAGCTGAGGGCCAGCCTGAGCCACAGGGCGAGACCCTGTCTCAAAAAACCTAAAAAAAAAAAAAAACCCTAAAAACTAAAAAACAAATAAAATCCCTAGCTGAGTGTGATGGCACCTCCTCTAATCCTAGTACTCAGAAAGCTGAGGCAGGAAGATTGCCTTGAGTAGCAGGCCAGCCTGAGCTATATAGTAAAATCACTATTTCTTTTTTCTTTTTTGAGATAAGGTCTCACCACCTAGCTCAGGTCAGCCTGGAACTATGTAGCCCAGGCTGGCCTTGAACTCTTAGCAATCCTCCTGCCTCAACGTCTCTATTTCTGGAATCACCTGGCTATCATATATTTTTATACCAAATGAGACATGTTTTCTTTTTGTTCTTAACTTTCAAAAATTTATTTGCTATTTTTGCATATTTTCTCTTTTAGGAGAATCTCAAAGCTTGTCAGGCCTGAAAGAGTTTGGATTTTAAATGCCCCAGCAGGCCTAGGGCTTGCTCCTCAGGGTGACATTGGGAGGTGGGCCCTGCAGGAGGTCTTCAGGCTCCAGAATTCCCTTCCTCTGCCCTCTTGATTTTCTGGATATGGTGTGAGTGAGTGCCCACCTCAAGCTCCTGGCATGCTGTGCTACCCCAGGACTGCGGCAACTGGGTGAGCTGAGCCTGCACACAACCTGCAAAGCCGTGCACCAGTATGAGCCTTTTCTCCATACAAACTGATTCCTCGGGCATTTGCTCCAGTAACAGTAAGCTGACTGGCACAGAAATATCTGGCATCTCCAAGGGCTGGGGTGAGAGGGTCTTATCTGTAAGCATGACGCCCAAGAACACCAAAATAAAATATCTGTGTTGAGGAAGCTTGACACCAGAGGTCTGGTGGGGCTAGGGCCTTTGTGCCGTCAAGCGCTCCGCTCCTGTAGTGTCCTACACCCTCAGCTCTTCCTACCCTGTGGGCCTGGTTACAGACATCTCCGCACTGGACTTACACATTCCTTTAGGCTGATTTTTGGCATTGTGTCTTCTGTTGCTATTGTGAATCGCAAAATCCTTTACAAGTTCTTATCTGTTTTTCCTAAGTGTAGAAACCAATACAATCTTCTATCTGGTCACCACACTGACTTCTTGTATTCATTCTAGTACTTATCAGATGGTTCACTGAGATCTTCCTGATAGGAAGTTATATTTTCTGCTAGTAATAATGATTTATTTTTCTGTAAGTTTCTCATCCTGTGTCAAGTCAAATCTCTACCTTTGTATATTGGTGCCACTGAGCGCTTGGCTCTGGCTGGGTATCCCCTGAGAGGTCTGTGGTAGAAGCTGAATTCCTCTGTGCAGCAGTGCTGGGAGGTGTTTGGGCCGTCAGGGTGGAGCCCTTGTGGGGGCCAGCGGCTTTGCCTGGGTGTGGTGTCCAGCCTCGCCCCAGCGCTCATGCCCCCCTGCTCGTTTGCTTCTGCCCCACTTGAAGCTGCACAAAGCCCTTACTGGTTTCAGACCTATGAGCCAGATCTCTATCCTCCCCTCCCCCTCGTGTTCTTCCTCCCACTCCTCCTCCCTCTCTTCCTTCTTCTTCCTCCTCCCTCTCCTTCTTTTGGTCCCGGAGGTTGAAGCAGAGCTTTACACTCACTGAACTGTATTTCCAGCCATTAATTTTTTTTTTCTTTTTTTGAGATTAATCTCTCAGTAAGTTGCTAAGTTGCCCAGGCTGAGCTCATACTTGGAATCCTGCTGCTTCAACCTTCCAGAGGGCCAGCATTACAGGCTTATCCTACTATGCTCAGTTGAAACCTCTCTTCTTTGTAAATTCCTAGGCTCAGTCTTCGGTTACAACAGTAACAGAAAATGGACCATGATAGTCTGGAGCAGGGGCATGAGCGGGGTGATACGGGGTTCATCTGGATGCCAGGTTGAGATGGGCCCATCTGCCGCCCCCCAGCCCAGACCACTGGGAACACACCTGCGGTTGAACAAGCTGGGCTCCTTGCACTAAAGAGAATCTAGAGCTCAGGAAACTGTGGGTGGCTCCATAAGAGGCTGCGAAAATCCCTTCAGACAATTTGGGTTGTCCCTTTGAATCGCTGTGACAGGAGAACTAGACCCCACCTCTGTGGGGGCTGGGTGGGCGACTCTGCACTGTGCCCTATGCCTTCCTACCTCAGAGGCTGGAGGAGGAGAGGGAAGAGAGTCCTTTTGGTGCTGTGGTAGCTGGGGTCATGCACAGTGCGGGGCCGAGTCCCAGCTGCAGCAGGACGGAGAGGGGCTGTGTGCCCTGACCCTCTCCCAGCCTGCCCAGGGCAGGGAGGAAGACAGGGCGGTGCATAGGGACGAAGACAGGTGACCAGGCCGAGTCCCAGAGCCCAGGTGCTCCCTGCAGCTGAAGGTCCCCACAGCCAGTGCCCATGAGTGCTGCTCGTGGGGCCACCGAAGGTGTCTGCTCCTCCTTGTGGGGAAGCTTCATGCACATGACAGGGGTCACTGGAGGTGTCAAAACTGCGGAGGGGGACCAAGGACAGAGTGGCCCCACCCCGTGCCTAGGATCCTCCCTCTGCCACCTTGTACCCAACAGTCCAGGGGCCTGGTTCAGCTCCTGTTGGGGCCTGGACGGGTGGTGCCCACCAGCCATCCTGGAGCCCACGCCAGGTGGCAGCTGAGGAACCTGTTTCTGATGACCATCCTGCCGCCCTGGACCAGGCCTGGGTCACGGATACAAGTCAGACAGCTCAGAGGGAAAGCAAGAAGGTGCAGCAAGGCTGGGGTGGTGCTATCTGCTGTGCCCTTACCCTGAAGGTGGCCCCACAAGGCCTCTGTTCTCCTGACTGCCTTCGCTCACCCCACAGGAGGCAGAGGGGAGCAAGGATGGGGTCCTAGGGAAGGTCTATCCTCAGCCAGGACAGGAAGTCACTTGTGAGTAAAGAGGAGGCTGCCTGTGCCTGGGAGGACTGTGGGGCACCCAGGAAGACAGGCCCTGTGGGGTGTCTGCAAGGTGGGTGGGGGCGGCACGCTTTCAGGTACTCATGTGTCTGCTCCTGAATTATTGAAAGTTTCCAAAATGCCTTCCTGGATGGTGGCTCTTTCGATTCCCACAGTGGCCGGGCGAGCTGACGATGGCTCAGCCCTGTCCCCTGCGAGGTGGCTGAGGCTGGGGCCACATGACTCATCATGGAGGGAAGGAGAGGTTGTTCCCGTCGCTGGTGTGACAGTTTCTACTTCCCTCACAGATGGGGCCGTGGGCCGCTTCTCTGCCGGGATGTGTCACTATGTGGGCCTGGCTTGGGGGCTGCCCTGCTCACTTGCAGGACATGACTTCCAGGGTGCTGGACGCAGCCTTGCCCGTGACTCCCAGACCCACGTGGCCATCTGGCCACCCCTGTTCCTCCACAGCCAAGATGTTAGGAAGACTCCTTCCTGTGCTGCTGCCTCTCAGGCCCCAGGCCCAAGATGGGGACAGGGACATCACTGGGGACAGCCTGGTGGCTCTCTGTCCCTCCTACCCCACAGGAGCCATGGCCACTAGCAGGCACAGCCTGGTGGCTGGGCATAGGGTAGGAGCTCTCATCGGAGGACCCTCTCAGATGGGGTGGACCAGCCATGCCTAGATTCTGCATCTGAGAAGCAGGGCAACGGCAGTCCCAGGGCGAGGGCCAAGTGGCAAAGGAGGCGGCGCTCAGTCCAGGAGACAGCTGTGGGTGGAGGTGGCGGGAGGGTCAGAGTTGGGGTTCCCTGGACAAATGAATCAGAAAGGGGAGGAAAAGCAGGGCCCTTGACTACTCCAGGAGGCTTGGATTCGCCCCGAGGCAGCAGGGACCCGTGACTGGGCCAGGTTTCTTTCTCAGAGGAGGATTTGGGTAGCAGTGTGTGGTGTGTGTGAGGCAGGAGGCCGTTGTGACTGCTGTCAGAGGAGGACAGGCCTGGTTAATTCTGCAGCGGTTCCACGTTTGTGAAACCTCTTGACACACCCTCGCACTGGCCCCAGACCAGTCTGGCATCCCTCAGAGACAACCCATGCGGGTGTGGCAGTGGCGTGGGCATGTGTCACACACTGGGTCTCTGGAGTTAACTCACCCTTGGTGTTTTGATTTAGAAAACATTGCTTTTTTTCTCTTATTTCATGTCCTCATTCCAAACAAATTGCCAGAACCAAAGGCATGGGGGGCTCCCCAGGCCCTGGAAGCCACATGTGAGGACCTAGCCAGGGTGTCCCAGGCAGCCGCAAGCCAGGGGCTGCCAGGGCTTGAGGAAGAGGCAGGGGCGCCCTGTCCTCGGGGTGTGGGAGGCGCACGGGGAACCACCAAGGCGAGTGCCCTGAGCTCTGCCTGTTGAGCACCCTGTGCTTTAGGACCTAAGAGGACACGGCAGCCATCGCTGCCCAGGGGGGTCTGGCCCGGGGGGAAGACCCTCCAGCATGCTTGGACAGCTTCGCCAGGACCGGCAGGAAGCACTCTTGCTCTCTGCCCTTGTGCCTCCTGGCCTGGTTCCCCTCATCCCTTCTGTCCCCTGGGAACAGACACCTCAGGGGAGGTGGGCTTGGGATCCCCCAGGGTCCTCTGCCCACTGGGCATGTTGCCTAGTGCCTCTGTGGCCTCAAGGTGCAGCCTGGGGCGGGAGTGGGGCCACAAGGCGGCTGAGCTGGCCCCGTGTTGCAGTGAATGCAAGCTTAGAGGTGTGTATGAGGGAAGGTGGCAAGTCCTCACTGTGTAGGACTCTGAGTGGGAAACGGGGCTCCCTGACACTCTGGCTCAGGCTGGGTGCTGGCATCAGGGCTGCCAGGCTGGGGCTTGCCAGGCTACCCACTGAGCCAGCCCAAGATATGGTAAGATTAGGGTCCCAGGCCACAAATATGTGGGCTTATCTCAGTACACTGCTACACACAGCGCCTGCTGACCTTACCACGGACCCTGCTGCACTGGCATTCAGTCCCCACATCCATGTGTCACACAGACAACGTGGTGGAACAGGCCCCTTCTCACTCTATCAGTGCCACCCTGTCTGTGCTGCCCAGGAAGGATGGGTACTTGGCACACTGGGTGCAGCCGTGTCACACACGTTGACATGCACAGCAGGGCCACAAGCCCTTCACACACATGTACCAGGGCCAGTGATCCGTAGACACAGCGGATACTTACATCTTAGAAACCTTGTTACACACTGCAAGGATGGCGAGACAAGTGTGTCCAGTGGGAAGGGGCGTGTTTCAGTGCTCGGGATTCATGGCCATGTGTCTCTTACAGTAATAAACCTTTGAATTTAAACATCCACTGTATGTTTTGATCTTGCCTGATTAATCAAACATTTACGTCAAATAACATGACGGTGTGTCCCACCCACCTCCCCCCAAATCTGCTGCCAGGTGATTTCTGTCTTCCACAATGTCAAAATGAGCATTAAAACTAAGTATTCTGAACATTTTCAGGACATCAAAACAGATCTGACTGACACTCACAAAAGACTTCCAGAACTGCTTCAGAAAATGCTGAGAGCGATGGGACATGTGTGATTGTACCGAGGTTGAGGATTGTGAGGAGGATTCATAGCAATGAGTTTTTTACAGTAACACACCTTAATATTTATGTTTATTGCTCACATTTCATGCACACACATTCACATGCATGCACATGCACAGCTGGAAAGGAGTGGGCCTCTGCTGTCAGTGCTTCCTGTGGAAGGGACATCACTTTGGGAGCTCCTGATCCTGTGCAAGGGGACACCAGGATTTGACTCAGTGTACACAGGGAGCCCATGCCTGGTGTTGGGCTGTGTCCGGGGCCCCCAGAGACTTCACTCCAAGCTACGCTCAGTTGCCCATGGACACCTTCCTGCTCATGGTGAAGTGGCCTGGCTGGGGCTGTCTCTGGGCCACACATGCTACATGCCAGGGAGGCCCTTTTTGGGTGTCACCATGGGGAACAGGTCACCCCATGGACCGCTGCTTCCTTCTGCGGCAGGGGCCCCGGCTCCAGCCCATCTGATCTGCAGCAAGGCCTGAGTAAGAAGTGCCTGCCTCAGTTTCCCCACTGGCTGGGCCAGGACTCTAGTTTGAGTCAGAGGTCACTGAAGAGGTGGTTCACAAGGCAGGCAGGGTGTCTTGGCCAAGACCTAGGCCTGGCTTTTAGGAGCTGGCAGGGGCCAGGCACAGCCATTGTCCCAGCCATCGTAGGCGGAAGGGCTGAGACAGTGAAGCCCACCAGAAGTATGACCTGGTGAGTGGGGACAGGAAGTCCCTAAGATGATGTCGTTAGGTCAGGACCCCAGCTGCCCAGGGCAAGGGAGGACCCAGGGCTCACAGGCAGGAGGGTGCTGCCCGTGCCTGGCTCCACAGCAGGGGCACATGGTGCTGTGGGAAGGCTGCCGGCAGGCCTCCTTCCTCTTTCCTTGAGGGCTTCTCACCTCTCAGCCAGTGGTCAAACCTTTTTTCTTTCAAGAAGAATTTATGGCGCCAGCACTATTTTATTTTTAATTTTGAGACAGAATCTTGCTGAGTCACTAAATTTCCCCATCTGGGTTTGAACTCTTGATCTTCCTGCTTCAGCCTCCTAGCCACTTCTGGCTTCTCCATTTTCATTTGTCACCTGGATCCAAGTCACTGTCCCTCGTCCTAAACCACAGCATCAGCTCACAACCTCTCCTCAGGCCCCTCCTGGGCCCTCACCCACTCTGCACACACTGCCCAGCGTGTCCCACGCGTTGTCTGCGTTATCAGACCTGTTGGGGGGTCCCCTTATGCTTCCCTGCACTGCTGCTGGCTGCCTTTGTCCTGGTCTCCACAACCTAGACTGCTCTGTCTGCCTCCTGCCCAGCCCGACGCTTACCCGGAGTCACTGCTGAAGTCCGAGGCCTCCCTGAACCCCTCCTGCTCTCTTACTCTCCTCTGGGGTACCACTCTCTGCCATGACATCATTTATTTATTTACTGTCTGTCTCTGCGGCCATGGCGAGGTCATCCTTGCCGGAGGGCAGGGCATTGTCCGTCTTGTTCGCACTTGCAAGTCCAGCACCCTGAACAGAGCTTGGCACTCAGCGAGGATCTGGGAAGTGACAGGGTGAGGCAGCAAGTCCACCCTTGGGCTGTGGACACCGACTCACCATGTGTGTTGCATGGGGCTCTCCCAGTTATGCCTGGACTGCTTTGGCCAAGGCATGCCGCCACCAACACTGCCACACCACTGCTGTTGGTGTCCCTAGTCTCCAGGGAGCCAGAGATCCCAGTCTGCTCCCTGATGGTGGAAAAGGAGTCTGTGGAGGTGAGGAAGAAGGAGCAGTCTTTGGACCTCGTGGGTCTCAAAGTCCCTTTGCCACATGCCATAGTGCCCCTGGCCTTGGTCATGGGGGAGCCCCGGGAGTCCTCTTGTCACAGACACTCACCTGGGACCACTGTGTGGTCATATTTCCGAGAATCCCTTTCTGTTGCTCAAATGTTGCCAAGGGAATGGCTCTTCTTCAGCAACCACCTCTTCCCTCTCTAGCTGCCTACAGCCAAGACAGGTGCACAGCCTCGAGGCCTGTGTCACGGTGGCACTGCCATGGGGGACAGACGTGCTGGAGGTGTCCCAGGCAGGGGCATCCTCTGGTCCCATTTGCTGGCATATCTGGGGACCCAGGTCTCTCTGACTGACAGGTGTCTGTGGAGCTGGAGGGCCCCTAGGCCGCCGAAGGGGACTGTGAACTTGGCTGTGGGATGGGCTGTCCTGTGCCTTCCTCCTTGCTTGGACTTCCTTTCCTCTTTATGGGAGGCCATGGCATGAGGGATTGGGGGACCCCACAGAATGATGCCACCCAAAGCTAGAGGACCCACATGGTCTCTGTCAAGGAATCCCAACTCTGACGTTCCCTGCCTCTGTCATGATCTGTAAGCTCCTTGGGGACTGTCTGTGCCACTGTTTTCCTGAGTCCACTCAGTGTTGACAAACCTAAAATTTATTTTAAAAGGAAAAGGTGATCATTCCTCTAGGTGGGTAACTAGGGCCACTTGCCACAAATACAACATAGTCTCATGTTACTGCACAAAGAGGTTGGTGCCACAGAGCAGTGGGGCAGTGTTTATAGCAAGGTCCCCAGCACCCCGAACAGTACCTGGCACATAATACATTTTTTGAAAAGAGGGCTGAGTCAAGGAACAAGTGCAGGGGAACAGATGACTCGGCCACGGATGCCTGAGAAGAGGGTATGCTTCTGTCAAGAGGAAGAGAAGCGAATATTTGAGATGTTAGCTACAAAGCATCAAGTGAAGCCTTTGCGACTTTATACAGATGGAGGGAGAGAGATCTGACTGAACACGGTGGACTTCCCACATGGGATGTAGAGTTCTTCAGCGCCTCCTCTGGGCCTGGGGTGCCACCTGGCTCCGGCTGGAGAGGTGCACAGTGGGGATCCGAAGTTCAGTGACAGAGCAGGCCCAGCGGCAGGACCTGCTGACCATGGCAGACAGACTCCTCAAGGTGGCCGCTCCGCTGTGGGCTTCTCTGGCAGGCCCATCCCATGTGCTCCTCAGACACAAAGGGACACGCGCCCACGCATGAGGAGAGATACCAGCCGCCTCCGCCATGTGGGGGCATCTGGGCCAGCCTTTGGGGCTTCCTGCCTGGCACGCAGGGCAGGACTGAACCTGGTGTGGGGTGTCTGGGTCCTTGCCTGGCAGGAGCCTGTGGGGGTGGCAGGCGCCGGGCCCAGGAAACCTGACGTCACTGTGACTCATTCCCCATGCACGCCGGGGGTGGCCGCCACTCTCACCTTCGTAAATGCTCTGTCCTGAGCATCTCCGCAGAGGTGACAAGGTCTACTGGGCTGGGGCTGCTGCCTGGGGTGTGGGTTTGGGAGGAGGAGGAGGAAGGAAAGCAGTGAGATGCGTTCAGATTGTGGAAGGGGAACCCACTTTGCATGGGGGCTGGGCGGACCTGCTGGGAACCCCTCAGGCAGGAGTCGGCCACACTCGCAAGCCGTCAAAATAGATAGTTACAAAAAAGAACAACACGGAGCATCATGATTTGTTCCACTTGGGCCTCACAGGTTTTTAATTAAAAGAAAAAAAAAAGCTAGGCCCCAAATTCACTGGACAGCGTGAGTGACTCTGCTGTGCCTTGATATGCCCCACAAGCAAAACCAGAGAAAGCTGCAGCGTGGCCCCCCATGTGCTCCTTTCCTCACCCAGGGGTGAGGAGTGGGGTACCCCTCGGTTCGCAGAGACCCTCACGCAGTCCTCCCCACGTGCCCAGAGCCAGGCCCCTCTGCCCTTCCCAGGCGGCTCTGGTGACCCTGGGTCTGAGGAGGTGTGGGGAGGGGCACCCTGTGCTGACTGGGAGGGGGGCAGGTGGCACACGTCGCGGGCGTGGTGATCGGAGAGATCTTCTGCCCAGCTGCCAGGTACTGGGTGTGTGAGGGCTACTGACGGGAATACAGGGAGGGCTGCGGGGAGCCCTCCCTCTTGGCCGAGCCAGTCCTCCTTAAACTGGTGTTCTGGAGCTGAAAAGGAGACTGTGACAGGGTGTTGGGGATGCCGAGCTGAACAGGGCGCTGAGACTTTTTTCACCAATGCACCTGCACTTCTGAAGAGAAGGGGTTTGCACCCCACAAGAGACACGCCTTTCTCTGGAGGGGCCATGAGACTCCACCCACCATTGTGGGAGTCTCCAACACGGACCATTCCACTCCTGGCCCAGGCTGCCAAGGAGCAGGGCTCCCCTGGAGCCGGGAGGCTGTGTCTCTGCCTGCATGCACCGCACGGCAGGTGACACAGTCCGCGGTCAGCAAGACTGGGCCTGGCTGACGATCCTCCTGCTGCTCTGTAATTTACCCGAGAATCAGCCATTAAGCCATTCCTCCGCGATGCCAAGGATAAGGCCCTATCAGCCCCCGGGATCTGCGGCCCAGACTCTGTGGCTCTGTCGTGGGCTCTGCTGCCTCAGCCTCCAGACTGGCCTGGCCAGAACCAGTGGGGGTGAAGAGACGGGGAGGGGACACTGAGGCACAAGAGGGCGACATGTCTGGGGCGCTTCTCTCCCACACGCATAGACAGCAACACCCCACTGAGAGGTCCTCTGAGTGTGGGGGTCACAGAGGCTGGAGCCAGGCAGAGGGGTCTGTAGGGCAGCTGGGAGGGGCTTAGATTGCGTAGATGCGCGGTTCAGGAAGACAGGGATGGGGGCTGAAAGTCCACACAGGGGGGCCTCCCGCTCAGCGATAAACCGCCCCCACCCACCTGAACCCTGCTTCAGAGCTCAGCCACCCACGAACATGTCTTGCGCTGACGGGGGGCCCGGCCCCCACGCACACCTGGCCTGGCCACATCCGCACCTGGGCTGGGGTGGGGGCTGGGGCACGGAAGTGGATCTCCAGGGTCGGGTCGCAGTCAATTGCTCAAGTGTGGGTCTGGCTGCGGGGGGCGCCCTCTACTTCGCTGGTCCGCGGAAGGCTCTGCTCGCAGCGCTCCCTCTTCCCCCTGAAATTCCCACTGGTGAGGCCCGGGAGAGCCCGGTGGCGCGTCAGCAGAGTTCCCCTTCGCAGCGTCCCGCGGGGTTTCCCCCGGCCCCAGGGAAGAAGCTTTGCTTGCTCTTAACTGGAAACTTGCCACAGGCCACTGCTCCCCCCCTCAAAGACCCCCTCCTCTAGGCCAAAGACCAGGGGCTCACTTAGGTCCAGGGGACTAGGATCTGGCTTCATCGGTCACCATCAGTGGAAAGCCCCAGCATGATGGTTCCATCCACCTCAGGCATGGGGGTGTTTTCTGTCGTGGGGTCTGTAAGTAGATGACAAAAGGACCCTCAGTGGGGGTGCCCTGTCCTCCTTGGAGAATCACCTGCAGCAGCAGGAATCTGTCAATTTCCTTCTTGGTGGGGACTGGAATCACGTGAAACAGGGTCTCACTGTAGCCAGAGTTGATATTGAACTCCCAGCGACCCTCCTGCCTCAGCCTCCTGCGTGCTGAGATTACAGGCATGCCCTTTCTCACTAGGCAGTTCTGTTGTAACAAACTCCTGGAAGGAATACTGGGCAAGGAAGAGACAACCTGAGATCTGTAGCGGGGCTGTGTGGCTGAGAATTTTGGTTCCCAAGCACAGGGTGACCTGGAGCTCTCTTGCCTGCTGGGGGATAAAGATCGGGGAGGGGCGCCCAAGCCTCACGAGCGCCTTCCCCTCGGAGCTGCTCCCCGCTTCCCTCCCCGGCCGCCCGGCCCTCGCCACGTGAGCGCGGGGGCGGCGCAGCGCCTTCCTGCTGTGCCCTTGTATGGTGCCCCGGGGAAGTAGGCCTGCGAGTACTTAAGCTCGGGAGCTGCGGAGGGCGCCCAGAGGCGACAAGTGGCCCGGGACGCGCAGAGTCCGGCCCCAGACGGGAGGGAGGAGAGGCAGAGGCTGGGGAGCGCGATCGCCATGGGCCTGGAGACGGCGCTCGAGCTGGAGAGCGCGGCGCTGGGCGCGCTGCTGCGGGAGCCGCGGGAGGCCGAGCGCATGCTGCTGCTCGACTGCCGCCCGTTCCTGGCCTTCTGCCGGCGGCACGTGCGCGGCGCGCGGCCGGTGCCCTGGAACGCGCTGCTGCGGCGCAGAACGCGCGGGGCCCCTGCCGCCGCCCTGGCCTGCCTGCTCCCGGACCGCGCGCTCCGAGCGCGCCTGGCCCGCGGGGAGCTGGCGCGCGCCGTGGTGCTGGACGAGGACGGCTCCGCGCTGGCCGAGCTGCGGCCCGACGGCCCGGCGCACGTGCTGCTCGCCGCGCTGCTGCACGAGACCCGCGCCGGGCCCACTGCAGTGTGCTTCCTGAGAGGTGAGGGCCCCCCCGCGCCCCCCCCCGTGCGGCCCCCCAGTCCCAGCCCAGCCAGATGGGCTCACTGTGCCTTCGCCCCCTGTAGGAGGCTTCGATGGCTTCCAGGCCTGCTGTCCAGATCTGTGCTCCGAGGGTCCCGCCCCGGTGCTGCCCCCTGCAGGGCCCGAAAACAGCAGTTCGGACCTCAGGGTTCCCACCTATGACCAGGTGAGTCGAGGTCAGGGTCCTAGTCAGGGTCCTTTTGCTCAATAATCTTGAGTACACATTCACCTATGTGTAGTGTATGTGGGTGCGCACGTGGAAGGGGGCTCTGTGAGTGTCGTCGTCCCAGTGTATTCTCTGGGACACGAGGAGTGCCTGTGTGTCCCCAGAGTATGTCTGTGTGTTCTCTGGTGTCCTCAGTTTCCTGACTCTGCCCGTGGTAGGAGTGCTGGCCGGGTGGCTCCCAGGTCTGGGCTCAGCCCTCCAGCCAGGGCTGAAAAGGTCTCACCATGGCTATGTCCTGCTCCAGGGTGGCCCCGTGGAGATCCTGCCCTTCCTGTACCTAGGCAGCTGCAGCCACTCCTCAGATCTGCAGGGCCTGCGGGCCTGCGGCATCACAGCTGTCCTCAACGTGTCCGCCAGCTGCCCCAACCACTTTGAGGGCCTACTGCGCTACAAGAGCATCCCGGTGGAGGACAACCAGATGGCGGAGATCAGCGCGTGGTTCCAGGAGGCCATCGGCTTCATCGGTGAGGTCTCAGTCCAGGTCCTGGGGACCGTGGTGCCTCGGGAGATGGGCACCCCCCCTGGCCGGGCGCCCTCCCTCCTGACTCCCACCTCGTCTCTCTTACAGACTCGGTGAAGAACGGTGGCGGCAGGGTGCTGGTCCACTGCCAAGCGGGCATCTCACGCTCCGCCACCATCTGCCTGGCGTACCTGATCCAGAGCCACCGGGTGCGGCTGGATGAAGCCTTTGACTTTGTAAAGCAGCGCCGGGGAGTCATCTCCCCCAACTTCAGCTTCATGGGGCAGCTGCTGCAGTTCGAGACGCAGGTGCTGTGCCACTGAAGCAGGGTGTCTGCCGCCCCGTGCTGCCCAGGCCCCTGGAGCCTGAGGACCCAACAGTGGACATGTGGTCCCTTGTGGCTGAGCCATTTCTGACCATAGGAGGTGGAGCTGCCGCCTCCTCTGAGACGATAGGAATGGGAAGATGGTGGCCTTTGCGACCTGGTGCTCTTCTGCTGGGGACTAACAGGCTGGCCCTTCTTCAGGGGACCGGCACACAGTCTGCTCTCGCCTGCGCCTCCTCAGCAGAAATTAACTGCACTCTACACACTGGACTCTCTGGCCCTGTTGCCATGTTGAAGTCAGAGAGCCCCAGGAAGAAGCTGTGACAACCGGGAGTCCCTCTGGGGGTCCTGGGGCCCCACCCCTGGGCTGGGAGGAGCTGAGAACTCGGAAGTGACATAAAGGGCCTCTTGCTTGCGTGTGTCAGCGTGAGCGGTTCTCGCCTGTCAGTGCTGCAAAGTTATTTGTGTCCAACTGCCACTTAAAACTCCTCCCCCACTTCCTCTTGGCCCTGTGCCGGTGGGTGGGAAACTTAGCACTTTATATTTATACAGAACATGGGGGGTGGGTGCCAATAAAATATTTGTTTTGTTTAAAAAACAACTGTCTAGTGTCTGATCTTTGTCTGGGCTCCAGAGAAGGCTTGGGAGCTGTTTCCTGGCTGGGCCCCACCTCTCCTCCGACACAGGCCGGGGACTAGGGCCCACTCCACGCCGGCCTGGTGGTGGGAGCTGAGCCCAGGACTCAGATTCCTTCCCTCCCAGATCACACAGGTGTGTGTGGGCCCGTGCGTGTGTACCTCGCCTCAGAGTGTGCCCCACTGGTTGTGCCCACGTGTGAGGCCTCTCCTTCCTTGCAGGAAGGCAGCATCGCTGTCACCTCTACCATGTCCCAGGCTGAGCCCAAGGCCCTAGGGTGCCTGGCCCTGCTGGCGCACATGGTGGGCTCTGCCCTGGGCCCCTTCGTCCCCAGGAAGTGTGTTGTCCAGTGTCCATGGTAGAAGACGTGTCACTAGGATCAGCTCACCCCCTCCCAGCTCGATCTGCCCACTGGACGTCCGGGAGGGCCCCCCACAGGACTCGGTGTCACAGCCACCTGAGATGTGGCCTCTCGTGCCAGAAGGCGAGGGGGTGTGGAGACGGCCTGGAGGGCAGCAGGTGTGCTGACCCTGGAGGGCTCAATGGCCCCAGCCATCGGGTCACCAGCATCCTCCCTTTTGCCCTTCTGTTGTGCAGGGGGCAGGGCACTTGGGCGGGCAAGGAATTAGGGAGCCATGTTACTTTTTGTGTTTGTTTTTTCAGTACTGTGGGTTGAACCCAGAGCTTTCCCATTTGAGCTTTTTAACTTTTGCTTTATTTCATTTTAAAACTGTTTTGTTCAGTTTCTCAGGCTGAGCTTGAACTTTTGATCCTCCTTCAGGCTCCCGAAGTGCTAGGATTACAAGTGTGTGCCACCTTCCCTGGCATGAAGCCAGTTTCGCTTAACTTTCTGCTGTGAAATGGAGCTCAGGAGCAGTCTCTACCCTGTAGGGTGTGGACTTAGCCAAGCTGCACGTTCAGGAGGTTGGCTGCTGAGGCTCTCTGAGTCTGGCATCTGGTGGGCGGTCACCCCATGAAGCCCTGTGAGGGTGCACACGCTGTCCCCAGCCTGTCTCTCTGCCCTCCAGGAGGTGAGTGGCCAGGGTTGCACCCAGCTTCTGCAGGTCCTGAGCAGGCTTCTGCTGGGACCTTTTCGGGATAGTGGTGACCTCTGGTCCCCGAGTTATGGTGGCTCCCACTTGGGGCCCATCTCATCCATAGCAGGCCTGGCCTCCGAGGCTTTGTGTCAGATCCATCTTTGCCTCTCTGCCCATGTGTTTTGATACTTTGTCTTTCAAACAAATGAAATTTTTTCCTATTTATTTTAAAAATGCAGCCAGCCAGGGCCAGGTATTTAGCTCAGTGGTTTCAGCTCTGCCTGGCAAGCCCAAGGTCCCAAGTTTGATCCTTGGTAACCACATACTACAATGCTGGACATGGTCGTTCACACCTGTAATCCCAGCACTCAGGAGGCAAAGGCAGGAGGATTGCAGTGAGTTCAAGGCCAGCCTGGGTTACATAGTGAGTTCAGGGTCATCCTGGATTACATAGTGAGATCCTGTCTCAGAAAAACCTAATAAAATAAAAATATAGCAATTTAATTGTTATAGTAAAACACGCATACAAAAACGATCACTCTCACTATTCTAAGGGTTCAGTAGTATCAGGTAGACTCTCAGGGCTGGACAACGAGTCTCCTGAACTTTGCATCTTGAGAAACAGAACCTCTGCCCTGTAACTTCCTACCTGGTAATTTCCGTCCTTGCCTCTGTCCACAGATCTGACCACGCCAGGGAACATGATAAGTGGCCTTGTACACATTTGTCTTCCTGAGTCTGGCTTTGTGCCTTAGACTGTTCTCAAGACAGACTTGGTGAAGCACAATTTCTCTACTCAAGCATGATGGTATTCTCTCTCTCTTTCTCTCTTTCTCTCTCTCAGTGCTCTCTTCCCACTGAGTTCTGAGGGTTGAACCCAGGGGCTGGTGCTGTCTACTACTGAGCTATGTCCTTAGCCCTTTTCATTTTTAAGGCAGAATCTTGCTAAGTTGCCCAGGCTGGCTTTGAATTTGCAGCCCTTCTGCCTCAGCCTCCTGGGTAGCTGGGCTTTCAGTTGTGTACCATATGCCAGCTTTACTGAGTAGGCATGTGATGGGGTCATCCCTGCGCACGCTTTTTTCTGTGTCATATTTTATTTTCCCTGCATTCCTGAGGTTTAACGGACAGATGTGTGTGCGTAAGGTGCACCACAGGATGCTTTGGATACACGTGTCCACGGTAAAACTGCCCCCGCCCAAGCAAAGGGTTGGGTTCACGGTGTGTGTTGAGCACACACCAGTGCCCAGGCCTCCGGTCTCAGCCTGCCCCCGCCTGGTGGTTCTGATTTTCATCCCGTGAGAAATGCTGGACTCCAGGCACACACGGGAACACAGAGATGGGACAGCTGCTGTCCCGGGCTGTCGCTTTCCTCCGTCGGACACTGATGGTGGAGCTGTTTCCCAGATTCTGCCAAGTGTCCACATGCTTACCGCCAGGACGTCAAGCCCACAGGCCCCCTGGTGTCCGGGCTGTGACAGACAGAAGGAAGACAGGTAAGGACCATTGCTCTCCAAGTCTCTGAGATGAGGACATACATGGGCTGCTCGCACATGCTGCTGCAGGTGTGAGGGAAGTTGTGTAAGTGGTGGATCTGAAAGTCCCAAGCTCTGTCTTTCCTGCATGGCAGTTTTCTCTGGGTGCTGGTGACAAAGGGTGTTCAGGAGGTGAAATATCAGGGAGCTCTGCACTTGTGATGTGAATTATTCTTTGTCTGTCTGTCTGTGTCTCTCTCTTGGAGTTTTGGGGTCAGGGTCCCACATGTAGCCATCCGAGAGGAACTCAGAGGAGCCCACAGCTCACAGGGCTGTCAGAGGGAGGTATGTCTGGGGTCCCAAAGGCCTGGGGCTGGGTTGGGGCCACAGGTGGGAGGGGGAAGGGTCACAGGTGGAAGCGGTTGGGGGCGCAGGTGGAGGTGGTTTGGTGGGTGGAGGTCATTGGGGACTTCAGGTGGGAGCTGAAGAAGCTGCTATTTAAGGGGCCGGGCTGGGTCTGAGATCCAGCTGCCTTGTCCTGCTGGGGACCGGTCCTGCTTGCTGAGGATCGATGGGGACCTGCCATAAGGGCATGGGGGGCCTGTGGCTGTGGCTGCTGGCTGTGTTCTCCTTACCAGGTATGCAGCTGCCTGCTGCTCCCGGTGTTTGCCCAGCCTCTCGAGTGCAGGGAGGGTGGGGAAGGGGTGCAGGGGCCACAGAGTCCTTCTGTGAGCTTCCAGCTCTCGGGGTGTTCCAAGAGGAACCCCTGGTATAGGGAGGAGGCCCTCAGAAACCCGGGGACAGCAGGGAGCAGGTGTCCTGCCCCAAACTGCCTTGTTGTGGCTAGGGGTGTCTACAACAGCCTGGCTGGGACTGGGGTCAAGTCCTCCAGGCTGAGCTCACTCCCCAAAGCCTAGGGGTGAGAGAGGGAGCCGAATTAGCAGGGCCTGAGGCTGGCCCTGCGCTGCTGCCAGAGTTAGACCCCAAGAACTCTCCAACCCCATCCCCTCACAGCATGTAACTTTTAAAATTGTCTTTGGTGGCACTGGGGATTGAACTCAGGGGCTCTGCACTTAGTTACATCCTTAGGTTTCTTTGAAATTTTTTATTGAGATAAGGTTTCCCTAAATTGCTAAATTGCCCAAACTTGCCATCCTCCTGCCTCAGTCTTCTAAGCATGCATTTTTTGAGTCTGGGGTTAGTTCCTTGAAGCCCCCCTGCTCCTTCCTTGAAGTTCTCTGGGCCTCAGTTCCTTTTGCATAGAGCTGGGTGAGGCAGCCCCGAGAGCAGGCCAGGCTGTCCCCAATAAAGGGGCGGGGCTTGCAGCCACCCCACGTCCTGCCTTGTCGTTCCCACCCAAAACCTCAAAGCAGCCCTGTTCCCCACTCTGTGTCTGAGCCAGGTGTGATCCTTGGAGCACCCTCAGCCTCCTGGTGTGCAGAAGCATGCAGCGCCAGCTTCTCAGAAGACCAGCCGGCTGAAGGGACCCAGGCTTCCTGGGACAAAGACATCCCTGCAATCAACCAAGGTGGGGACGCTGCGCCTCCTCGTGGCCTGGAGGGGTATGACACTGTCTCTGGGAGGTGAAAACCGCCCTAGCATTTGGATGGGCAGGGAAAGCTGGGAGATGTACCACCAGCTGGCTGGCTCTGAGGAGGAGGAATCCTACTGGGATTTTTCTGCAGTTTTTCAGTTGGACTGCTTTCTTTTTTTTTTGGCTGAGCAGTTCTGGTGATTGAACCCAGAGACTTTTCAGTGAGCTACATCTTCAGCTCTTTCTATTTTGAGACCGTGTTGCTAAGTCGCTAGGTTGCCAGGCTGGCTTGAACTTGTGCTCCTCCTGCTTCAGCCTCCCAGAGTGCTGGGATCAGAGTGTAAGTCTCCAAGCCTGGAAGCTGCACCGAGTCCTTAGCAGACGTAGGATGGGTGTCAGCTCCTGGAAGGGACAGTTGCAGGTGTAACCAGGCCAGGGGCTTGGGCTTCCCTCTCTCGAGACCTCAGCTGAGAATGAGGCCACAGTCAGCCCAAGCGCTGGGGGGGGCAGGATGAGGCCTTCTTCTGAGGGCTGGCAGGGCTGGGATCTGCGGACGCAGTGGCTGTGAGATTTGTCTCCCTCTTCCCCTGGGCTGTGAGACCCCACAGTCGCTGAGCCTCTGGGGACACCATTCTCCTCTCTGTTCTCTTTGGAAGGTCAGAGGGACCCAGAAACCTGGAGCTTCCCTTGGCCCTGACTTTCAGATGCTGTGGGGAAATCCCATGCCGGTGACCCCCACACACTTGGGGAGCCCTGCACTGGGCCCAGGCCCTGCCCACGGGCTTTGCTTGAGAAGCCTGGGCGCCCCAGCTGCCAAACATGATGGCTGCCAATTCTTCCCACCTGGGTCTTCCCGGTGTTTCTCCCTGGTCCCTCTCCTGCAGAAGCCCTTGCAGGAGGGGTTGGGACGTGGGGACAAGCTGGGCGGGGCAGGGCCATGCAGGAGCCAGCCTCCGGGCCTCCTGTGCAGTATGTGAGGTTCTGTC
The DNA here is from genome assembly GCA_004026965.1 of Petromus typicus. Taxonomy (NCBI): domain Eukaryota; kingdom Metazoa; phylum Chordata; class Mammalia; order Rodentia; family Petromuridae; genus Petromus; species Petromus typicus. The sequence goes on from PVIR01023725.1 coordinate 23,082, forward strand.
CAGTGGCAGCTCAGGGTCCTGGAAGTGGCCGTGTGAATAGGGTGCTGAGGTGAGAGCTCACGAGAGGCTTTGAGGAGTATAGTGTGGGGTGGGGCTGGAGGACCGCCAGAAGAAGCCGCGTCCTAGCCATGGAGGACCCGGAGTGGGGACTGGAGCCTGAGGGAGCTGGTGGGCATGCTGGAGAAGGAGAGATGGTGGGCTGGGACTCAGGCTGTGCAGCTCGCACAAGGCCTCCAGCCCAGGACTCGGCTTGGAAGCCCCAGCTCCGAGTAGAGGGACACAGGCTTCAGACCCAGCAGGTGAGGTCCCACCGGGCCCAGGCCCACACGGCGCCCTGTGTCCGTCTTCCCAGGGCTCATCCCGGAGGAGACTCCAGACGGCAGCTTCCTGGTGGAAGGGGACATCATCCGGCCAGTGAGTGTGCACTCCAGGTCCCTCCAAGCTTGGCTGCGGGGACTGACATGGGAGGGACGTGTCTGCCACAGCCCGGCAGACCTCCTACTGATGAGGTCGGGGGAGCTGTTTTGTGAAGAAAGGTGGCATAAATACCAAGGCCAGTGCTGACTGAGGTCGCACCACTGCCAGCCAAGGAGGGCTTCTTGGAGGAGGAGGCAGGGGTCCTTGTGATGCTGCTAGGGGCCCTGCCAGGGCAGCTGCTCGGGGACAGTGAGATGAAGTCCTGAACACAGGCTGGGCGTGGGCTCGGGCGGGGAAAGGGCCTGGGGAAGCAGACAGGGAGGACTGTAGGGAGATGACCTCGGCAGAGCATGAGGGGCCACGTCAGGATGGAAGAGGCTGTGGGGACAGGCGCGACTGGCTGGAGGAGCAGCACTGCACTGTGGTGTACATCATAATCTTAGAACTTGAGGCTGAGGGAGGAAGACCCGAGTTCAGGGCCAGCCTGAACCCCAGTGTGAGACCCTGTTATGGGGGTGGGGTTGGGGGAAAACTGACAGTGTGAGAGATGGACAGAGGCGGGAGTTGGAAAACAAGGGTGGGGGAAGCTCCCGTTTTAGGCGGGGACAAGTCTCCTGCTGGTCGAGGTGCCCCTGGAGGCGAGATGGGAAGCCAAGGTTAGAACTGCTCTGAGCCTGGGGCAGGGCAGGGCTGTGACCCAGTTACCCTCTGAGATCCTGTGGCTCAGTCAGGGCAGGAGGGATGAGTCCAGAAGACCTGTGGGTGGAGAGGGAGCATCACCCTGGTGCACCCCAGCTTTCCCTCTTCTGGGTGGCACTGCTTTGGGGAGGTGCAGTGTGGGGCTGCAGACTGGAGCTCAGAGCTCTGAGCCAGGGTGCCCTGGGGTGCTGGCTGACCTCGGCCACCGATCCTGTTACCTGCACATTTGTCATCCCAGACAAGGCTCGTGCCTTGGGCGGTACTGTCCCCATGCTGGCCCTTCACTTCCTGAACTTCGTTCTCCCCACCCCCCACCTCTCACATCTGAAGTGGCCCGGGGCATGGCACCCTTGGGGACCTGAAGCTTTGGTCTGTGCCCTGAGATCCTGAGCTGCTCTCTCTCCTCAGAGTCCCTTCCGGCTGTTGTCGGTGACCAACAATAAGTGGCCCAAGAGTGCTGATGGTGTCGTGGAGATCCCCTTCCTGCTGTCCAGCAAGTACGGTGAGTGGGGGTGTGTGGGCCTCCCCACACCGAAGCCCCTTCCCGTCGGGCCTTCTCTTTTCTGTGTGGCCACACCCCTTCTCCCACCACAGAGCCTCCCACGGCGGCTGGGAATAGCCCATTCCAGTAGGGGACCATGCAGACTGAGTGGCCCCTTCAAGACACTTGGTCATGTTAGCTTCCCATAGGCCAGCGGCAAACCCCACTGTGGAATTTGATGCAAAGGATCTGGGTGGCAGGGCCTTTGAATCACACAGTAACTCCTCCATCCTCACAAATCTATGGAAAATTTCTTTCACAAAACCCATCTCTGGTACTCAAAAATGTAGGGACCTCTGGCCTAGAAAGCACTTGAGTCCTGTGCATGGCAGTGACTCAGCCAGGGTGTGTTGTCCCCAGATGAGCCCAGCCGCCAGGTCATCCTGGAGGCATTTGCCGAGTTTGAACGTTTCACGTGCATCCGGTTTGTTGCGTACCAGGGCCAGAGAGACTTCATCTCCATCATCCCCATGGCTGGGTGAGCATCCCTGAGGCATGCAGGAGGGGCACAGCTCACATCTGCGCTTGGCCTGAAATGCCCCAGGCTGTGGCCCAAATCTGGGCTGACCTGGATTCCCACTCCCCCTCTCCCCAAAGGGTGGAGACCCTTATGTCCAAAGCCCGCATCTCCCACAGGCTTTTTGGGGTCTACCAGTGTGTGTCACTTGAGTGCTGATCCCCTTCTCTCCATGATGGGAGGGCACACCTGGCTTTGCAGGTACCCGAGACAGGTGTGGGAGCTGTGACCTGGGTTATGATGTGGGTCCACTCCGCTGGGTCTGTCATCCCTGTGAATGTCACTTCCCACCTCTTCTTGGCAGCCCAGGCCAGCAACGAGGCCTCATCTGCCCATTTTCTCCAAGGCCAGGCTGTCACTTGGGGTTGGAGTCCAGCTAGGGACCACCCGTATGGTGCTTGTCTGTCCCCGGGCATGGCAAGAAGGGACAGGGCTGCTCTGCTCCACACCTTTCTTGTGTGGCGCCCAGAAGCTGCCCTTGTGTCTGCAGGTGCTTCTCCGGCGTGGGACGCGGTGGGGGGATGCAGGTGGTGTCCCTGGCGCCCGCCTGTCTCCGCAGGGGCCGGGGCATCGTCCTGCATGAGCTCATGCATGTGCTGGGCTTCTGGCATGAGCACGCACGCGCTGACCGGGACCGATACATCCGTGTCAACTGGCATGAGATCCTACCAGGTGAGCCGCAGGGCCCGGCTGGGGTGAGGGCACCACTGGCCCTTGCTCATTGTGTGGTCATTGTGCTAGATACTCCACTGGGTGGGCGAGGGCAGGGGCTGCACGCCAGCAAGGGACACTATGGCAGGACAGAAGCCCAGGAGGTAGCAGGCTGCCTGTGCAAGGGGTAGAGGGTGGCTCTGCAAGGCTGGGTGGGAGGCAGGCTCTGATGGGCAACGGGAGCCCGGCAGCCTGGGAGGAGGAGGAGACTGGGAGGTCAGACCCTGCTCTGGTGCTCAGTGGAGGGAGAGGACAGCATGGGAAGGAAGGAGTGCGGTGGTGGGCCTCGGGTAGGGGAGTCGGGGGCTTCCTGCCCCACCTGCTGCTGAGGGGCCGAGAGGTGACTCCCTAGGGACTGCATGGGGCTGACAGCGGAGCCCTGTGAACGTTTGCCCACAACAGCGTGAAGAACTCCCTGCTGGAACAGACAGAGCTAACACCTTCCGATCAGAAGCAAAGTAGGATCTAGTAAAAAAGCCCCTGACTGCTTCCTTAGAAGTCAAAAGGAAAAGGCTTTCTTTTAGCTCTGAAATGTTAGACATTGGAGGGATTCTTTAAAAATGAAAATCATGAAATGCTACATTAAAACCACAGTGTCCCAGCTAAGGCAGTGCTTAGGGAGAATGCAGATGTAGCTAATTGTAGCTGTAAAAATAGAGAAAACAATGAATTAAAGATGCCAATTTAAGTTAAAAATAAGTGGAAGTGGGAGAGAATTAGAGGTAAAAGCAGAAATAAGGGGTTGGAGAGCAGCATTAATTAACTCGAGGGCCATCCTA
>PVIR01023726.1:0-26806 GCA_004026965.1 Petromus typicus
CTGTCAGTCTGCATCAGAGCAGAATGTTCCCTTTCAAAGTCTTTCTTCTCCCTCACTTCACCCTTCACCTTAGTTCTGATGTCATTTTTCTGGAAGGCGATAATGTTGTAAAACATGAAACATCTCTAGTAGCATTTTCTTGTAAGAGTAAACCAAGATCTTGCTCTTGCCCTGAATGTTTCACTCTTTAATTGTTTTTGAATGCAAGCTAGACCTATCAATCCTTATGATTTTCTTAATGTTAGTATCTGAGTGTTGTACAATAAAAATTTATATTATTACTGATTTCCCTGAATACACTTTCCCATTTATTTTAATTTTTTTTTTTTTTTTGTACTGCACAGAGTACAGAAGTGTTAGTCACACTGAGGCTCAATTCCCAGGAAACTGGAAAATACTTACTTCAAAAAGGGCACAAGTTCTGTTTTTTAAAATTTATAACTAGCACATGCCTTTGTATTGTGATTTAGTTTTCCACTGTTTTACAGTTTACATTGTCTAGATGTGGAGAACGGTTTCTGAGCTCTCAGTGTTAGCAACTGAAGCATGAGCTGTGCCATTTCTAAATGTTAACCTCATTTCTCTATTAAGTTGTTACTTTTAATCATTTCCATGTTGATTTTAATTTTCTGTTATATAAATAAAATTTGGCCCCTTGCTGTACTGAAATGAAGTGAAAGCCATTTTATTACTGAAAAATATTTTATATACATCCTTAGTATTTTCCTTGAATTTTAAAAATAATGCTGAAGTATTTCTATTGAATTATTTATAGTCAAATTTCTAAAATAGTTTTACTGTTTATTATGTTTGTAAAATATCTAGGCAAGATTTGAGTTAACTGATTTAGTTAACCCAATTACTAACTGACTTAATGTTTTTCTTTAATAGAATATTGGTCAACTGTTCATTAAATGACTGTAAAAGTAAATTTGTCCATGCCTATTTTTGGGTGATACTTGAGAAATAATGAGAGAAAATTAGCATTTCAGTCTACATGCTTAGTTGTTTATTATATAAGGATTCGAAATAAGCCAAATTTGACCCTCATAGAAAGTGTTTGGATTTTTATCTCTGTAGAGTACTTCTATGAAGTAAGGAAACCTCTGTTACCTACTGCAAATAGCATTTGTTTCCTTATTTTTTAAAATATCAGTTCATGGATAATAAGATGAGCTGCTCTTACATCTTACAGGAGCTTTCGGGTTTTCCCAGTTGTTTTCAGCAGTCATCTGAGAGAATCTCTCGACATGTTTCCAAGGTGTATCACTCTTGCTCTCTAAGTTTCATGAGTTTTTTCTTGTTTTTATTATGTACTTGGTTTAGTCTTAGAAACACTGAATAGTTTTCAAAATCTGGAAGTAAAGGTTGAGGTTTTAGTTTTTCTCAGATGTTTCTACATAATAAATACTTTCTTTAATTATCATCTTTGTAGTTTTTAGCATTAGAGATCTTTTCTACAGAACTTATCCAGTAAATTGAAATATATTGGGTTTTATTTTTAATATATATATATATATATGGATAGATATTTATAGATATCTATCTATATATATATGGACACTCAGTGTTCACAAGCAGATGTATCCCTTCATCTTAGTCCCCGCTGAGTGAAATGTTTTGCTACAGCTAAAAGTCTGGGAAGAAAAACAGAAATCATCAGGGAGTTAGCTTGATGCATGAAAAACCCAGTGGATACAAAATTGAATTGATGTTAGCCAATAGTAGCAATTAGGAAAGAATGTGCTTGTGCCAAAGTGTTCCCAGAAGCTTACTTGAATCTGTAGGTTTTGTTTTACCAAGCAGCCATTATTCATCTTTACTCACAAACAAAATATTCCATTCATATTGCCAAAAATGATTTGTTTGGATACAAAGCAAACTATCCCATTCATATTGTCAAAAATGCTTTGTTCACATGTACAAAGAGAGTTTTTTGTTCTTATTTTGAATAAACTTGGGTTCTTAATTCAGTCTAATAACTATCTTCTTAATTGTGGCATTTATTGTGTTTATTAATTTATAAGTTACTTTGTAATTGCTCTGTGACTATTGGTTTTTCAGTTGAACTGCCTTTTATATCCTTCCCCCAGCTATACACTTATTCCCCCCCCCCACAGGAACTACAAAATACATTCTTAATTAACCAAAATTTATGAAATTAGTATTTTTGTAATTCCTGAAAACTGACACATTTTTTTAAAAAAATTAACTCTTTTTGTTTCTTTATACTTTTTATTTTAATTCTATCTGTATTTTATACCTACAAGGCATCATTACTATTATACAGTCATTATTCCTTTAAATTCACTCACATATTTTCTCTTTCTAGCTCTTAATATGGGATTACTCATCTTCTACTTCTTTCAGTTATTCTCTATATGTCTTTTGATAAGTTTTCTTGGTTTTGTTTATCTTAAATATGTCTATTTATTTTACCTTTATATCTTACTAACTAGCACATTCTCAGTGGAAATAGTTTTGCTTAAGGACCTTGAAGAAGACATTCCACAGTTTCAAAGATCATAACTTCTGCAAGTTCTTTTTCCTTTCCCTTCCCTTCTTCTCTCTTCCTTACTAACCTGTAGTTATGTTAAACAAACAGGCATCACTCTGCAGTCTTCAGTAGTAGTGGCTGTTGCTGTTCCTCTTTATCTCATTTTTCCTTTTTTCACCAAATACAATAAAGTCAGCTTATAGTTTTGTTTTTTATTCCAAGGGACTATCCTCTGGTTAAATACTTATCTTTCCTTTCTTTACTTTATGTACCTCATTTGCACCTTCAGTTTCTCCTACTAGAAAAATGAAATGGTATTTATACAGGTGTCCTATTTATTTCACTTTTAAGTATGTCCTCAAGTACATCCATTAAAGTATAAATGAGTTTAATTTATCATTTTTTCTGCCTGTGTAATACTCCATTTAATAGAAAGCCACATCTTTATCCAGTCTCCAGTTGATTGGAATTTGGGCTGTTTCCACAATTTAGCTATTATAAACTGTGCTCCTATAAACATGGGTGCACATATGTTGATGTGCTATGATGCTTTTAATTCTCTCATATTTATCTAACGAGTAAATATTAAGAGTCAAGAAGGAAAAAAAATTGATGGTAAAACAGAAAAATGGAACAAAGCTTATGTATATAGGGGTTGGGGGTTGTAGGGTGCGGAGGGAAGTGAGAAAAAATGAGAATCAAGATATATCATGTACAGGCACAAATTCTCAATGTTGGATATGATCATAATGTATATTTAAAATGTACCATAAGTACATTTTATGTACCATAAGTACATAAAAAATGAAAAAAAATTATTGGTTTTTGAGTTTTAGAACTTTTGTTTTGCCATGTGCCTGATTTGTAGGTTCTTAGGTCAATAAAATATCAATAAAATGCAAGGCGGTATGGCTTGTTATCTTTAATTAGATTTGGGAAAATCATACAATCTCAAATACTATTTCTGTCTCTACTCACAATTTTTCTGCTACTTAAACTAGATGATTTAGATCTCTGGAAAATGGCCCCTGTGCTTCTCATACTAATTTCTCTTTTTCATTGCTTTGTCTTTAAGCTTCACTCTGATATTGCTTTTTCTTCCAAACCAGGAATGCTCTGTACTGTGTCAAATCTACTGTTAAATCTTTATCGTGGGCTCTCTTTTCTGTTATTGTGCTTCCATTTCTATGAAATAAGTTCTTTAATTTTTGTAAAATTCAGTTCCATGATGAAATTCACCATTATTATGGTTTTATTTAACACATGAAAATATTCCTTTGAAATCCACCTTTAATTTCTGGATATCCTGCAGATATATTTCAAATTTTCAATTTCTACTTCCCTTTCCTCAAGTTTTGTTTTTCTGGCATGCCTGATTATGCTTATTTAGAAGCTGGACACTGCGTATGAAACATTTCAGAGTCCAGGTAATTGAATCATCTTGCAGACAAGAGTTAATGCTTTCCTGGTAGAAAAAATAAGAACAGATCACCTACTGCATCGTGTTTGAGATCTGATACCTGAAAACCTCTAGAAGGCTGGTTTTGTTTGCTTTGTTCTTAATGTGTAGCTTTGGTTGTCAGTGGAAGTCATAGAGTGGCTTACTAGGGTTTTTCCCATCTGACTGTCCCAAATTCTAATGTTTTAATTGAACTAATGCTTCAGAAAGCACTGTTTATATTTTAACTTTTTAAGCTTTATTTCTTGCTTATTTTCATGGCTTCTTGCTCTACTTAGCTTGTGCATCATGCAGTGTTTTGAGAAGAGAAGCAACAAATCTATGGGGTTGAGTTTTTTGAGTCTATTTAGCAGGATTTCATCCCTTATCCACTTTGTCTTTTAGACATTCAATTCTTTGATTTCTAGCTTGTTATTGTTTAAAATGATCAAATTTAAAAATTTTGTCTTCTGGAGAGTAGTGAAGGGTATATTTTCTGAGATTGCTGTTGGAGGGCTAGGGACTTAGCTCAGTGGTTCCAGCATCCTCCTGGCAAGCAACTGCATCAACTCTGAGAAATTTCCCCATTAGTGGTAGAGACATCATCTCAGTTCTCTGAGTGGGTTTGTGACTGTCACCACAACAAGAATCTCATGTTGTGTCAGTGTGAGGCATAAAAAGGTTTATTTGGTAGAAAGAAATATACACTCAAGAGTGTAGGGCCTCAAGAGAAAGGCATATATTATCTGGAGTGGGAATACTTATGTGCATTTTGGGTGGAAATCTGTGAAGTTTCTGAATCTATTGAAAGCTGTGGCTCAGTTTTTGGGTGAAAGCCAGTGTTCCTTTTGGTGAAAGGTCCATTTTACAAGAGAAGACATGGGCCCAAGCCACTGTATTTTTAAAGAGGGATGACCTAAAATGTTTTCTGTATAAACATTCTTTGAATCTATTTTTCTGTCTTTAGTCAGTTTACCACCCTTTATCCTATCAACTAGGTTAATTTATGGCTTATAGTATTTTAAAAGATTTAGCTGTGATGGGCCTAAAGGAAAACCACAGAAGTAAAGATATGGAACAGACACAGATGACCTTGAGTAACTTTGCATCACAAAGTCAGTCTTTTTAAAAGTACAGTTTTAAAGCTGCAATTTTTCATATCTCTTCCCTACCAACTTTATTTCTTCTATCCTACCTTAAGATGATGTACCTTAATAATGTGATAAGTAGAAGTACTTGCTTAAAATTTAATGTAATATCTCCTAATTAAACTGTTACTAAAAAGCTAAATGTCTTTCATTTAATAATGACAAAGCAAATTTTTAATTTAAGAATTTAAATTTATTGAAAGAATATATTTTCTTGTTTTCAAGATATTATTGTGATATTGATATTGTTTAGATATTGTCAGTTTGTTTCAGGAAACTAAAAAATAAACATGAAGCTCACATTGTTTTTACCAAAGATTAAGTGAAACTAGAGATGATGAGCACTGTTGGAAGAATAGCTCATATAACTGATACTAAAAATAATTGTACATGGAATAATTTTTTTAAAGGAAGAATAAATTAATGGATATAATGGTGAAGGAGCATCTGAGAACTTATGTACTTATAAACTTTTTTTGTGAATCATAGAACATTGTACTATACGTGATACCTTGTAGATGAAATTCTCTAGAGAACATCTGGCTATGTTGTGGGATAAATTCATTGTGATTTGTAGTTCTAATATGTATAAAGTCTAGAAAGTGAACACTGAAGATACTGAAGGTACACTGAAGCTTCTTTAAGAGAATAGGCATGAATGGGAAAGCTTTATCCAGTTTGTTAATGGAAGTTACTATTTGCAGAAATGTTGGCAATTTTCATAATGTTCATGTTGCTGATTTTTTAGTAGGTATAGCTTAGCAAGCATTTTTGATCGTTTGAAATTACTTTTATAATTTTCAGTTCAGTAAGTTTTCTCACTACTTGGAAGTATTTATATATAGCCATGTATTGTTTTCTCTTGTATTATATTATTCATATTACTTAGACATAAAATACACACGAATAATTAAATATGATATGAGAGCTACATTTCTTATGACTTTGAAATAAATTGAATTGTAGGCACTTTAAATTTTATCATTCTTATAACTACATTTGCCTAGCAAATGTTGACATTTGGATTCAGTCACTGTAAACTTGTGATGGTCAGCTGGGAATTATTTTGCTTCTCACTAGATGATAGTAATAACTGGAGACATTTTTAGGGTCACATGTGGTAGCAATACCATTGGTATTTGTCAGCTTCAGATGACCTTAGTTACACCTTCCTTACTTTGATATCTACATTTATTCAATCTACAAATTGACACTTCAACTTTCTGTAACCAGTAATTACTAAAATCAGAAGTGAAATAATCTTGCCTGCTTGAATTATATAGATTACTAATGTGTTCCATGAAAACTAACTAGCTTTAATATCAGGTTGGTGTTCAATAAATATCAACAATAATTGCTGAATATATATATATATATATATATATATATATATATATATATATTTATATATATTTACTAGGTGGATAGAACTTGAAATTTAAAACAACTTAACTTGCCTGCTTAAGTCACAAAATTTGCCATCCATATCTGAAAGAACTTAGGGATGAAGGTATACAGTTTAGTAAAGGATAGTATTGTGAGACCAGGCATTTTCAAATACAGTATGTAATGTTGACACCTTACAGTGACAGTTTTAAAGGGATATTAGCATTATTATCTAAAAGAAGATTGAAACTAGAGTTCTTAGCGTCATGCATCTCCTAACTACAGGGATGTACATTGGACTCAGCTCCTTAGAAACAAAGATCAATGATCTCTCCTCAGATTATGCTCCTCACAGCAGAGAGAATATTATACTAGGGTTCATGACTCCATTGAACGTGTTTTGTGTGAGTGATTTTGCTGAGAACTATTTGTGTAAAAACACCCAAACATTGCTAGTGAGAGGCTCATGGGCAGACTTAGGAATTCAGCAGACTGAACATAATAATATGCAAAAAGGAACAATTGAATGTTTCACCAATATATGTTTTTTTAAATTTGTCTAAAACAAGTGAAATAGGGATTCCAAAGTAATAGAGTTGCCATTTATTTTGTAGTGTGCTTTAATTCCTTAATGTGTTATTTTGAGACTGAAAAATGTGTAGCATGTCCAAATACTATTTTGGATTGTTGCCATTATTTACATGGAGATGCATAGTACTTCTTAGTTTTGCAAAAACAATAATCAAGTCACATATTCTCTTAGTCAATTTGTAATGCAAGCATCAAATTAAAATTTTGTCCACCTTTTTTATTGCAAAATGCTGATCTGACTTAATCATGCTGAGTTAGAATGCCTAAGAAACTTAAAGAGCAACATAAGTTTTATTATGGCTAGATGTTTTGGCTAGCCAGAAAATATAGACTTATTCATTTTTAATGGGTTCTATGATTTTTTTTGAGACAGGGTCTCACTTTGTAGTTCAGGCTGGCCCTGAGCTCAGCCTCCAACTCACATCACAGCAATCCTTTTGCCTCTGCCTCCCAAGTGCTGGGATTACAGGCGTGAGCCACCACGCCCGGCACTGTGGTATGTGGTACTGGTTGCTGCTGGGGTGAGTCTCCACACCCAATGTGGTATGTGGTTACCGGGGATCGAACCCAGGCCCTTGTGCTTGCAAGACAGGTGCCGGAACCACTGAGCTATATCCCTGGCCTGGTTCTATGATTTCTTGAAATGTTCTTGGGGTTAATTCATTTGATCATTAATTGAAATAGATAAAATAAATTTAGATAAGTTTCAAATCATATATTTTCTTTGTATTAAAAGTCAATATACTTCTAATTTTTAATGTAAGATGAACCTATTCAGGAATCACGGTGCACAAAATATGAGGTTATCTTCTAGATTATTATTTATTTTTAGTACCACGAATTGAACTCAGGACTTTTGTTATTGTGAGGCTGATGCCAGAACTACTAAGCTAAATCCCTGGCCCAATCTTCTAGACCCTAAAAGCATTGAATTATATTTGATTTATAAAAATAAAGTTTAAAAAAGCAAAACATTTTGAACTTTCAACTTTATGTGTTATTTAAAGATTTCCTCCACTAGATAAGTGTCAGATGATATTGTTAACTTGTGTTCTGCAAATTTGTATGTTTTTTGAATGACAGTCCACCACAGAAGTCTCAACAGATGAGAATGATCTTAAGAATTTGTTTTTTCAAGATACAAGAAGTATGTATTGAATAAAAACCTAAATTGTTTAAAATACGGTAGCTTTCCTGAATATGAAAAAAGTGACTCAGAAAAAAGAGGTCAGAACCATTTTTGCACACAGTGGTGATGTGTTGGATGGAGCAGAGTGTAGGACAGGATTCTGGGTTTATGGGGAAAGGAGAGAGTTAATCTATGGCTTCAAATTAGAACAATCTCTCTTTTCTTTTATGGGAAGCACTTTCTGAGTCTTCCAAGAACATTGTTTTGAAATAGGTTTATGAGGTGTCAAATTTTATTCCAACCCACTTCCTAACTAAGATCAGATTTACTGCTTATATTTTAAAGAACAAATATATATTACATAAACATTGTTTTTTAAAAGGTCTTTTCAATTTCACATATGTCAATGAGAATTGCCAACAGTTGTCAGAATGTGTGGACCAAATCTCACTTTTTGAATGATGACTTTCTGGCAATTTAACAGTACTACAGTGTTGCAGCTGAAGATTCTCTTCACTTCCTTCCCTTGGCTTCCTCTTACCTTCCTTCCTACTCTATCTCTTTTTCCTTTCACTTATAAAGTACATTTGTTTGTTAAAAGTTATTTTAATTCGAGCAAACTATATTTTTCTAGTCCTTAAAAATATATGTAGAAAAAAAAGTATATTCTGAATTCTTCCTTCACTTGCAGATCATGGATTTGTATTTTGCAATGAATGAAGGCCTATGGGTATATTTCTTGATTTTAGAGTTTCTTAGCCCAATAATTCCTCTCAAATTTGAAACCATATTATGAAGCAAAAGATCCAGAATATTCCACAATATGTCTTACCAAAATTATGATTGTATACATAAACAAATACAGACTTATGAGGGAGTTACTTAATTTTTCCCAGCTTTATGAGATATGACTGACTAAATATATATATATTTAAGGTATGATGTTTTTACATTTGTAGAAAATGAAATGTTCATCACAATGAGCAAATGAATAGTATATTTATCACTTCATCTAGTTATCACTTTTCTTTTTTTTTCTTGTAGTGAGAATATTTGAGAACTACCCTATTTGCAAATTTCAAGTACATCTCTGATAAACAATCAACACCATGCTGTATCATAGATCACTAAAACATATTGATCTTACACCAGAAGTTTGCTACCTTTGACCAGTCTGTCTTTTCTTCCACCAACAAACCCTTGGCAACCACTATTCTACGCTCTCTTACTATGGATATTTAAAAAAAAAGTATTAAAAAAAAAGACTACAAGTTTTTGAGTGAAACTACATAGTTTTATATTACTATGCCTGATTTATTTCACCTAACATAATGTTTTTAAGGCTCAATACTTGTCAAAAATGCATGATTTCTTTTTATTATCTTCTTTGCTATTGCAGTTGAGAAAGGGTCTCAATACATAGTCCTGGTTGGCTTTGATCTGATAGGTTGGCCTCAAATTAGTAGAGATATTCTTGCCTCAGCTTCTTTTTTTTATTGAAATCTTTATTGGTACATTACATACATGCATCATGATTGCACACCATAATGGGGATTTGTACAGTATAAGACGTAACTTAATTCTCTGCCACCCCCCATATACATAAAATTAGTTTCCTTTCTTTTTTGTTATAATCTCATTATTTTTCCACCTTCACCCTATTTTACTTTGAGTATTTTCTATTTCACAATATATGTCATACAATTCTAGGACTCATTTACATCTTTATTTTCTCATACCAGAGAAAAGATGAGATATGTACCTATCTGTGCCCTATTTATTTCACTTATGAGGATATCCTCAAGGTATGTCCATTTAAGTAGAAATGATTCAAACCTATCATTTTTTATGGTAGAGTAATACTCTATCCTGTAGAAGAATCACAGCTTTTTTATCCAGTCTCCACTTGATGGACACTTGGGTTGTTTCCAAGAAGTAGCAATCACAAACTGAGCTGCTATAAACATGGGTGCACATATGTCACTGTGATATGAATTTTTTAATTCTTTTGTGTATATACCTAGCAGGGTGATGGCCGGGTCAAATGGGACCTCCAATCCTAGCTTTTTGAGGAATCTCCAAACTGATCTCCACAGGGGTTGTACAAGTCTACAGTCCCACCAACGGTGGAGAGATCCTTCTTCTCTGCAGCCTTGCCAACAATTTGCTGGCTAATTCTGAAATGGCGGCCATTCTATGTGGAGTGAGATGAAATCTCAGTGTTGTTTTCATCTGCATCTCTCAAATGACTAATGATGTTGAGCATTTCTTCATGTGCTTCTTAGCTGCTCTTACTTCTTCCTCTGAAAAATATCTGTTCATTTCAGATGCCCATTTTTGAATTGGGTCTTTAAATTTGGGTGGGCTGATTTTTTTGAGCTCTTTATATATTCTAGATAGTAACCCTTTGTCTGAGGAACAGCTGGTAAAGATTTTTTCCCACATTGTTGGTTGTCTTTTTGCTCTGTTAGTGGTTTCCTTTGCTATGCAGAAGCTTTATAAAAGAATGAGGTCTCATTTGTTGATTTCTTCAGCCAATTCCTGTGCTATAGAGGTTTTGTTCAAGAAGTCTTTCCGTAAGTCAATGTCTTCAAGAGTTTTACCTAACCTGTTCTGCAGTAGGTTTAGAGTGTCTGTTTTAATATTTAGGTCTCTTATCCACTTTGATTTTAGCTTGGTGCACAGTGAAAGAGTTAGATCTAGTTTTAGTCTTTGGCAAGTTAAAGCCCAATTTTTCCAGCACCATTTGCTAAAGAGGCTATCTTTCCTCATTAACAGATCCATTGAGGATTTTTGGCTCCTTTGTCAAAGATGAGGTGGCTCAGTGTATCTGGAGTAGTTTCTGGATCTTCTAGTCTACTCCATTGATCCTCAGGTCTGTTACTTTGCCAGTATGCCGCCTTTCTCAGCTTCTTGAGTACTGGGAATATAGACATGTTTCACCATGCTTTCCATATTTTTAAAAAGGTATAGTAATCCATTATATTTATAGACTATTTTCCTTATCAATTTATTTATTTATAAGCTCTGCTTATTTCTGTATCTTGATTATTATACATAATTTTGCAAATAAAAATAGAGTATATTTAGAGATAATGATTTCATATCATTTGGGTAAATACCCAAAAGAGAGATATATGGATCATATAGTGATACTACTTTAATTGAGGAACCTCCATACTTTTAATATTGTAACTGTACTAATTTCCATTTTTACCATTAGTGTTTAAGACTTCCCTTTTTTCCACATCCCCATCAACACTTGGTACCTTCTGAGTTTTGAAAATAACCATCCTAACATATGTGAAGTGATGTATCACAATGGTTTTGATTGGCATTTTTAAAGTAATGCTTTTTAATGCTGATTCTAATTTAAACCACCTGCAAAGCATATGATCTTAAATTGATGGTGATTTAGGAGAAATAAAATGCAATTTGTCCTGAAATTATTTTGTTGATAATATATTAAAATCCTATTACTCATTCTCTTTTTTTGTCCATTTTGTGTTCTGAGTACATCCCAATGAAAATTATTTTTTTCAGACTGATTTAGGATGTAAAATAGAAGATAGTACAGTTTCATGTAGAAACCTAGTACTGAACAACTAAAGAGCAAAGCATTTACATTAGTTGAACTCTTCATCACTGAGTTTGAATAACTTTTCAAAGGTATAATAAACACTGAATATATAGTCATTCAAAATGATTATTGTAGTAACATATTAAAATGTTATGTAAGTTGCTTTATATAAATACAGTGCAAATGAGGCAAAGCAGTATAATAAAAATTAAAAATATTCATGTGCTCTAATAAGAAAGCAATAAATATTAAAATATGTGAATGAAAATAGAAATAATGTGCATATTTATTTAGAAATATGATATATCAGTGTCAGAAAATAAAACACAGCAAGACAAAGATTTAATCCAGTGGAAAGTGGTTGCCTATTGTGAAGAGACCAAAGGACAGACAAGAAATGGTGTCTCACATAACAGAGCTCCAGGAAGATATGGTGGTACACAAGTGCTGGAAACGCAGCATTGTCAGTACCCAGAGTCCAGAGAGCAGAGTCTTGGAGAGGAATCCAGGAGACAGAAAGTTCTTCGGGAACAAGGAGGGGTCTGACAAAAAAAGAAAAAAAAATATTTTAAGACAAAAGAAAGAGAACACATCGTGGAGCAGAAAAGGGACTGCCTGTGAACTGAGCAGTGGCCAGTAACTTGCCAGCTGTGTCTGAGAGACAAAGCACAAGTGAAGACTTTTCCCTTAGAGCCACATCACTTAGAAGAGTGAGACCAGCTGGCATCTCAGGGGAAGCAAGGGAAATGGTCCTTAGAAAGTCATTCCAGTGGCAGCAGCTGAGTGACAAGGTACAGATGTCCAGCTCCAGAAGGTCAGAGGGAGACCTGGCTGAGATATCACCATAGGAATGGCTCAGTCCTCCTACCTGGGACCAGAGCAGCCACTGTACGAGGCTTTCCACTGTCAGTTTCCTGAAGTGGGTGAAGGAAGGACAGTCTCAGGAGTCAGCCAGCGGTTGGGAAGCAGGCTGGAGATAGTCCCACTGAGGGCTAGAGCTGGTGAACATAGACCAGGGTACAGTGATCAGAGACTTGATTAGTTTCTTGGAAGGATAGCACTGGCTCTTACTACTGTGTGTGGTCATGAGCATTCAGTATGGGTCCGCCTCCTTTGCATACTAGCAAATGGAAACATATATTGGTGTGAGCATTGTTAGTTAATTCTAGACTGTAGAAAAGAGCTGGCCCATTGAGCCTTATTACCTAGAAGCAGAGCTTGGGGCATCCACAGCTGTATGCTCACCCTCAGCCACCTGCCTGGGCCACCCAGTGCAAAACCCACTCAGGAGCAGACTCTGGAACAGGATGCAGCCCCTCACCTATGCTTATCTGCACAGCAGAGCAAAGGCAAGTTCCAGGATGGAGTGGAGGAGCCTATGCCTGGAGTCTAATCAGCTCAGTGCAACAGAGGTGATGACCAGCAGATGTGCCTGACTGAAGAAGAGCCTAGTGCAGAGTTTTTTTTCCAGGATGGAAGTGTTACCCTCCCCAGAGACTGGTGAGAGAAATTTTGAGAGATAGGCCAGCAGAGAGAAAGAGCTGAATAGGAATCTTCTGTGATCTTTTTGGAGACCTGAGGTGAGACTAGGACTTTCAGAAGATCTGTATTTGATAAGGGAAGGATAGGTGTGGAGGGTGAAATTGTCAGTGGAGTAGTCTTGAAGTAGAGAGTAGTTAGCCTAGCAATGTCCTTGTCCTTTGGCCCTACCTCCTGGATCCAGTGGAGACCAGTGATCTGAAATGTTTTAGGCTGATATACTGGTAGTCAGCACGAGAAGCACATTCTTCTTAGTGCTGATTATGGGGTGTCCAGAAGCCATCATAGGGCTGGGCATTGTCCAGATGTCATTTGATACCATAGTAGGGGATGACAGCTAGTTTTCTTTCTATCCCACACTTGGAGTTCATGGAGATCATGAACAATCCAAAATGGATATACATACACATGGGAGAATGGGCAAACAAGGGAGCAGAAAGCACCCAAAGTCTCTCAGCTCTCCAAAGGCACAGCAAGAGGGCACGATAGGAGGGGGAAACATATACCGGGTAGTAGAATTCTGTAAAAAGTTTACCGAGGGGTGAAGGAACTATATGTGTTCAAAGAAGAAATGAGGCAAAAGTTCACAGCAATAGCATCCAGTATCCTCATCGTGAATTCAGGGGAAGTAAGTAAAAACCTGGATAAGCTAGATAAAATGGTCAAAAGTTGAATGACAGATTCAGCAAGATCCTTGAAAAGATGTTAGACAGAAATGCCTGAAATAAAATTTATAGAATTCACAAGTCACAAAAATGACGACTGGGATGACAGTGTAAGAAACTGAGGACACACACACACACACACACACACACACACATACACACACACACACACACACACACACATTAAAAGAACAAGAGGTAACTATGTGCTAAAACTAGATGACACTAAGACCAATTGAAGGCTAGTGGGAAGTAAGGAAAAGCTAGAAGATAACAGATGGATTTGCTAACATGTTTACAGAAATCAGAGGGGAAAATTTCCCATATGTAAGACTATAGTGACTTTTAAAGAACACCAAACAACTATGGCAGAAAAGAAACTTAACAGGGAATATTCTTATTACAAGGCCAGGCTTCCAACAAAAAACAAAATTTTAACAGAAGTCAGAGGAAAAGAAAAATATCACATATGGAGATAAAGCGATGAGAATTACTGTTGGCTCCTCAATCTGATGTAGTCAAGAAACACATCTAACGCTCTTAAATTTATAAAGTAAAAGTTAAAGGATGGAAAACAGTATCCCATGCAGTGGACACTGAAAATGAGCAGAAGTAATAGTTTCAGTCTTATTCGTGGTAAACTCCAAGGTAAACTGATTAGAAGAGACAAAGAATGTCAGTATATACTACTTAAGAGATCACTGTAAGAAGAAATATATTTATAAATATTTATGCTCCAAATATTGGAGTGCCTATCTTTTTATTTTCTTTTTACAGAGTTCAAACTTTTAAAGTTGATTTTATTGATACATTTTATGATACATTTTATGATACATATTCATTTATGATCATATTCAACAACTATCTTCATAAAACAAATACTAGTGAAATTAAGAGCTCAAATAACTACTAGCACAAGCATAGGAGGAAATCTCTACATCCTACTTTCAGAAATCCATAGGTCAAATAAAGAAAAAAATAAATACCAGAGTTGAACCACACCCTTGAACATACGGATTTAATAGATACAGTGGTACCTCAGTTCATGAATGCTTTTGTTTGTGAGAAAGGCAGGGAGAGGAGGAGGGAATTAAGATTAAAGAAATAAGCTGTATTATGTACACGTGCAAACTTTCCAAGATGAGAATAAAATGCATATAATTCACCATGTACTAATAAATAAATATATTAAAGAGTGGTATCATAATATTTATTAAAAGTCTCACTTAAAAAGAGGGTAATTGGAAAAATAAAACTATATACAATAATTTGATGACAGTATTTTACATTTGAATTTATTTGTTGGTTTCTTGATGTAATTATATTTAAATAATAAAAGTATAGTGTTATTTTTAATGGGTATTTTTAATTAAGAAGTTAGTTTTTTGAAATGTAAATCTAGATCATTAAAAATTAAAATTATATAATCTATGAATGAAGTGAAAACCTTAATTCCTTCATTTTTTATTGCAGTATGATAGACGTATATGTATACTCAGCATTTTGCATAGAAATCAGAGGAAAATGTAATTAATTGAAAGTAAAAGTGAAACAAATTTAAATATATATATTAATGAATGCTCTATATTGTTTATTCAGTTCAACACATGTGCTGATTTTTCAGAATTATCACACAACAAAGATAATTGCTAGTCAAGATAAACATTTCTAAAATTTTTAAAAGAAATGCTAGGTGGCAATTTTTTAAAAGCAGCTTGCTAAGTGTTTTATGGCTGCTAGGCTTAATAGAAGTAACCATGGAAACTGTCTCAATATTTTGCAGTTGAATGGGATTTATAATATCCATTTTGAAACATAAACACTTTGACAGCTGTAAGAATATTTATGTTTCTTCAAATTTTCATTTGATGGTGCTATGTGGAGAACTGGAGAAATAAGCACAAAGTTTAAAGATATTCTTGGAATTTTTAAAGTGACATTTACCATACTTTGGTTTGTCTTCAGAGAATTCCTTATTTTGGAAGGTCCAGTGAAAGATCAGGAAATTTACAAAATTCAAGACTTTCCCGGGAAATTGCTTGTTTATTTTTGCTGTTTTCATACTTAATTTCTATTTTTTCTTTCTTCTCTTATTCTCTTGTCTTCGTCTCCTTAAAAGTTAAAATCTCTGAAACATTTTAAAATTAGAAATTGTTAGTGTATTTTGATGCTTTTCACAGCATATTCAAGGAACACAATTTATCATTAATATTCTGTTAAAAATTCACATTTGCCGTGTTATTTAAGGTGATCTTGATCTGATTTTATTAGCATTTTTTAAATAATTGAATTAAGGTGAAAGGGGACAATGTTGAGATTGTAACAAAAAAGTAAGGAAACAAATTTTATATATATGGGGGGGTGGTAGGGTGGGTGGGGCTATGGGAAAAAATGAGAATTAAGTTGTGTCTTATACTGGTACAAATCCCCATTATGGAGTGCAATCATGATGTGTATATTTAATGTACCAATAAAGATAATAAAAAAATTGATTAAATCTTAAAGCTTTATTCACTTTATTTAACTACATTTTAATTTTATTCTATTTCTGTTCTAAAAATCAAGATTATGTGATGTTATCCTCAGAAAATTAACTGGAAAGATTTTCATAATTTTCAGTGCTTGAGAATAGTTTAAATAAAAATTTCTTAAATTTTACAATTTATTGATCGTATGAAGTATAATGTAGAAATCATTTGGCCTTTTCTTTTTCTTACTTCCCTGGGTAACTCCTCAGATGTCAGCTCTCAACTATTTATTCTTAGGCTGTTTAGTTCTAAATAAAATACTTGACTATGCTTTGAAATTTTGATAAGATTTGCTTTAGTATACACTCCAAATAACAAGGGCTCACAGAAGAAAGAACTTTAATTCTCTCCCCTGGAAATATCTGGAGGGTAGGCAGACCAGGGAAAGGACTGTGATTCTGCTCCGTGAGGTTCTCAGGGATGCCTTGTGCCTCCATCTGGTGGCTCCGAAGAGAATGTCTTGCACTGCTAATGTTTTCCAATAATCTTAGTAGCAGCTATACCTCGAAGTGTTACATTGCCTCTCACAGGAAAAAAGAATGAGGTGAAGAAAAATGCTCTGAGGGTTTTTGAAGGAAGACACGGGAAAACAAATACGTTACACCTCTAGAACTCAGTCATAGGGGCCCACCTAGGTCCATGTGAGAAAGAAAAAGGCCACCTTCCATGTGCTTGTGTGGAAGTGGGAGATAAATGAGAAGGTAAGGCCTGACCGTCTCTTGTACCCCCATTTTTGTATCCCTTAATAGGTCTTGTTCCTTTTTCTACTGTTTATGCCTCTTCCTCATTTCTTTTTATTAATGCATATTCAGTGTTCTCCATTATTTTTACAGAGTAAATATTGGTGACAAGTTGTGCATGTGCTTTTTAAAAATTGAATTCTTTATTGGTACGTCTTATATACACACCACAATCACACTCAATATTGGGAATTTGTACCCATAAATAACATGAGTTAATTCTCCTTTTGCACCCTACAGCCTTCCTTATATACATATGGTTTCTTTCTTTCTTTCTCTTTTTTTAAAACAGCATTGAAGGAGCCAGTCGTTACATGTTGGACAGTCCCTGAATGGGGGAGTGAGGATTGAGAAAAAAGACAGACAAGAGATAGAGTCGGGAGGGCACCCAGCAATGCTGAGAGCTGAGTTCTCAGTGCGGAATGTGCAGATTTTATTTTCTCTTGCCCTTTTATACAGTAAGCATACCAGAATATCTTAACAGTAATCTGCCCACACCTACTTGTTTTTACTGCCCACCTTTTGATCTTAATTACTTCGTTGGTCTTAATTACTTTTTTGGTCAGTATTCAGCAAAAGGTAAACATCTGCTATAAACAGAACTTGATGTGTTATCATTACAATGGAGGTTACAGTCAGCTTTGCATATCGCTCTCCACACATCACATTTTCTTTCCCCTTATTACTTAGACCTACCATTTTCCCTTTGAATATTTTGTATTTCACAATATCTATCATACATTCTAGAATTCATTTACATCTTCAGGTTCTGTTTCATGTAGTTTTATATTTTCTCACAGTTTTTGGCTTTCCCTGGAGATAATATCTTTGATTTTTCATTTACTCATTTACTCTTTATCAATTTTATCTTCAAACTGTTTAGAAAAGTGTCAGATTTGCTCTCTAAGGTCAGCTGTCTGTCTGGAAATGAGCCAGATTCAAACTTGTGCCATCCTGCTCTGACCTGTGCGGACACTTTCTGTGTATGACACACAGCTGTCTTCCAGGATTTCCCATCTGTGACCTGTGAAAGCACTTTCTACGTTTACTTGTAAAAATTAAACAGTTTGGGAAATGTTATATCTTTTTCTCCCTTCATTTTAGCCATGGAGGAATAAAAGAGGCATCCAAAATATTCTTTCTTTCTGGCTAAGACTGATGGTGGTGAGCGGGGCAAGTAGACCTGGGGGAGGTTTGATCTTGGGATCTCTTGGTTCTACTTTATTTCAAGAGCTTAGCTTTCAGTGAAACTTGGATTCCTCTCTTAATGGAAAATTATTTTAAAAAGTTAAATTTGTGATTATCAAGCTAGCAGTAAACATTTGTATGGATGCTTATATGAACAGCATATTTGCATCTCTTGTACCAGTGGAAAATGTTCTGCTTGACTCTTCTTAACCCATATGGCTTGACTGAACTTTGTGCCAGGCAAGTGACAAGCAGGACTGTATGAGATAAGAAGTGAGTAAATAGGATTACTGCCCTTAATCAGGGCTAATCAGTCATTTCAAGTGGAAAATTCATTTGAATTTTGTTGCATAGAACTACATTGATAGCAGATTGCAGAATAGTGCTATAATTAATTATATATTTAAGATGCTGTACAATCCCCATAGATAATTAATTTATTTTTTCCCTCAGACTTCTTCTAATCATAGGTTTAATCCTCCTAATCACTGTCCCAGAATGGCTTTTAGATCCATTTGCACTCTTGTTACACTTACTAATTTTTAAACGGAGTTTCTCTCACCACTTACAGTAGCTGTTTAGTGTGAATTTACCAGCCAAAATGTGTTGTGCTGGCTCTACTCTGAGATTTATGTGGGCTAAGTTTGTGATACTTCAGATAGCTTCATTTATCTTTGTTTCATTTGTCCCAAGGAAGTGAATTTCAGATATCATGAAAATTGCATAAGAAAATATGGTTTTAGTGTAGAATCTAAAGGCACATTTTCCTCAAGTATTATTATTTGAAAAGAAAATAGAATTCTAACAAAAGGCTATAGGATTTCTCTGTGCTCCTTTCCTTAATTATTCTACTTTGTAGTGCATCCTGTAAGCACAGCCGAGTTTGACAAGCAAATGAAATGGTCGATGTAATTCAGATCTATTTTCAGCAGTGCAGTGATTGCTGAGAGGAGATAGTCACTTGTCCATTGGTGAGTAGTCTCATTAATGACAAGAAGGCTTGATGACAGCCTAATGAGAAGTGAACTTAGATTGTTGCTAGCTAGCAAATCAATTCACAGCAAGTGATAAGATCCATTCAAAAATATTAGCCATCTGCAGAGGTCTGCAGTGGTGCGCAGGATTACTTTCAATTTCTATGTAGACTTCTATCTTATTAGTTTTTAAGGTAAACAATTTCAGTGGTTAATTCTTCCAGGGAAGTCATTTTTAGTGTAGAAAAGGGCACCTCACTATGTAAGTGTATATCCATATTTGTCATGTGATTTCATATAAATAAGAAAAATTTATAATCTTCTTGAACACATTATTAAAAAGGAACATTTAAAAAGGTCATGTTCAGATTTCTTGTGTTAAGTCTTATACCTCATTTAAGTGCTTTATACATTATGTTTAATTTCTCCCATAAATTTAATCACTAATGTAATCATTAGATTTTAGGTAGTATTAAGAAACTTCACAATTCAAAATGGAGAAAGGTATATCTTTATAGCAATATTCACATGATTATAATCTTTGTACATATCATCTATTGAGAACAGCAGTATTGGTGTATAAAGCAATTAATGCACTAAGAGTATGGTACCTTAAACATAGGAAACTGTGATCTGAAAGACTGTTACACTGTGGCCCATCCAGATGAAGGTAATGATAAGAGTGAGTGTTGTAGTCTATTGTGAACAGTTCAAGCAAGGTAAAGGCTGCATACAGATCATGTGATAGTGAATAGTTATCTTCAAGTTCATTTACTTCTGTTTAACACAGGAACTGTGTTCCAGCATCATGATATTGGTAATAGCACAATCCATAGGCAGCCCTGTGAATGTCTAGTTCCTCCAGTGCCGCTTACTGAAAAGATCATTAATCTTCCATTGCTTTTCAATACTGTATTTGCTCTAGATTATCTGTTTATGCAATCAAGTGCTTGTTTCTGGGTTATTTATATAGTTTTATGCTGGGATTGTATCACCTTAGGTAACTTTAGTTTTGATAGCTAATAATTTTGTTAAAACTTGAACTTTAACTTCAAAAATAGTAGTTATTCTTGATCATTGCTTCAGTTTAGGATCATAATAGATTTTCAAAAAAGAAGATCTGAGATTTTGATTTTCATTTACTAAATATAGATCTGATGAAATTGATATTTTTAATACAGTAGTAAATTGATCCATGAACTTAATTTCATCTAAAATTTGGGACACCAAATGTGCTCCTTGTGCTCACCCACTATAGAGTTCAGGAACAGAAACAAGGTTTTGCTAATAGCTTCTGTTTGAGAATTGAACTATTTGAAGTGCTTTTAAATTAGAGATATTACTGTGCTGTTTTGTAATTCAATAAATTTTGTCTTTCCTTTTATGTAAATGTAAAAATTCTAGTTTGTATATGAAAATATGACTTACATATCTTTATAAGAATTATTTGTATGAATTTCATATATTGATGCTATTACAATTGTGTATTTAAACATTTTATTACATCTGATATATTTATTGTAGCTATGTAGAAATGCAGTTGATTTTGGTTTTCAAGAAAATCATTTCTAGCACTTAACAACCCAGTGGCTAATTGAAACTACTCTTTTGTAATTTATAGGGATTTCTCTATGTATAATAATATTGTATTAATCACTTTCCCAGTGTTGAGACAAACTATCTGACTCCACAACTAAAAGGTTTGGAAAGGTTTATTTTGGTTCATGCTTTTTAATGGGTTCCTTCCATGCTTGTTTGGCTCCATGCGAGGAAATGGCATGGTGGAAGGGAACAAAGGCAGAAACTTCCTCAATCTATGGTGGCCTGAAAGCAGAGACAGAGAGAGAAGCCCAGGGCTAGAGTACACCCCAGGTCACATTCCAGTGTCCTGATATTTCCAAACACAGACTTTTGGGGAATTTTTAAAATCCAAACCATAACATACATATCTGTTAATGCTAAAAGTTTTATTAGTTCTTTCATCTGATACTATTTCCCACCTAGCATCATGACTGTCCTGGTTTTTTAGCTTCAGTAAAATACTGTCCTTGGAACAGTGTAAAGATAAAGATCTCCTTGTCCCACCAGGAAACCTTTACAATAGTCCACTGGCATTTACCAAAATTGCTACTTTAACCGAGTTTAAAACAATGATCTCACTTGCTTTCATTTTTAATCTTGCTTTATATTTTCCTTTTCTTTTATCTTCTTTGGCATATTTATTATTATATGACTTTTTCAGTAGATTAGCCTATAATTACACATGATCTTATCTGCTATTATTTGTTATCATTCTCCTGAAAGAATTTACACTGTTTCTTGTAGATTTCAAGGAGCACCAACAATTTGGATTAATTGATTCAGTTTAAAGAATGGAAGTGATATAATGTCAGGCTACAGCCTTTTTGTAGTCTTATTTCTAATTCACTCTTACTCTGAGAATGTTGCCCCTTGGGACACTAACATCAATTTGTGGAGTCTTTACTAGGTGCAGTCTTCCCAATGTGAAGTCCTCTCTTTATGTTCCATTCAGAAACATTCCAAATTAACAGATTTCTCAGGGGAGATAAGCCTCAATTTTAAGTTCACTTTTCTTTCATGGAATTATTAGTTGTTTGATACCTGCATGTGAGTAGCTTGAGATTTTATTTAGATCTTGAAATTGTTTTACAAATTTTGCACCAAAATTAGGAGACAACTATGAATTGTCCTAAGACTTTAAATGAGACACTTAGAACTTAACCTTAATTCTGCTGAGCACCAAGGTCTATCTTCTTAACCAATAAGTAATTATACCTTCCTAATCATTAGTTCTTACTAAAAAATGCACAGGACTGTGGATGTATTTCAGTGGTACAGAACTTGTCTACCATTTGTGATGCTCTAGATTCAATCTCTACTATCACAAAGCAAAACAAAAAAAAACCCCAAAACAATACAAAACAAACAAATACAGTATTTCCTAGAAGTTAGTGAGAAATACAGATGTGTGGCCTTAGACTTTCATAGTAATCTTTGAGAATTAGTAAAAGTTAATCATCTTTTTATGTTAGGTGGTCCAATTTATTCAGAATGACAGTGGTTTAAATTCTCAGCTGCAATAAAAACTACTGAGTGCATGAAAGTTAGTGTATAAATTATAATATCAGTGTGTTTAAAAAATAAAAAATTATCATGAACCTGAGAGATTCACGTAGGACAGTAAATGACTGGGAACTGCATATAATTTATTTGGACTTAACATTTACTTATTTTTACTTATTTGAACTTGAGGATGTCTGGCCTTCCCTGTGGGATCAACCACTGGAATTATTGCAGACATCTGCCCCACCTGTGGTATTTTAAACTACAAGGATTACTGCACTAGGATTATTGGCCTTAAGATTTACTGGGACTTACTGGGATTTAAGGATGCTGTCCTGTCCTATGTAATCTTCAACTACAAGGGATTATTGTGGGACTGCCCTGTTTTATGCATACTAGAGTTATGGGTTGAAGACGTGGTATTAAACAAAGATGCAGTGAGCTCAGGTTATTAACTCTTGTCCTCCCACTTCTGCTGCTGCAGCATTTGGCGTTTGGCTGCCACTGGTCAGAGTAGCAAGAGTTGAGCCAGGGCTAAGCTTCTTTCTCAAGGTTCTGACTTTGTTATTTATAGGTTGTTAATCCTTTTTGCTATGAGATTCATGGGGCACTGGAGTTTGCCACGAGAATTCCAACTGTGTCCTCTTCCCTGGACTCCCACAATTGAACAAATATAAACTATTATCAGAAGATTTTGTGTAATCAGGATTAGAAAATCACAATAATAATTATTTCAAGACTACATGACTATCCTAACCCAGGCTTACCGTGTCCATAATGCTATATTCAGGATATCTCTTGAATGAGTTAATGCTACTATTTTTGATATTTTTTTTTATTATCTTTATTGGTACATTAAATATACACATCATGATTGCACTCCATAATGGGGATTTGTACCAGTATAAGACACAACTTAATTCTCATTTTTTCCCATATCCCTACCCACCCTACCACTCCCCCATATACATAAAATTTGTTTCCTTACTTTTTTGTTATAATCTCAACATTTTCCCCCTTCACCCTATTTTTGATATTTTGAGGCTTCCTTATTCTCTGTGCTATAGTGACCCATTCTATTCCTACCTTCCTGAAGAAATGTAAACTATTTTGGATATATAAATATTTCATAATTTTCAATCAAATAATTACCAATACATGTATTTTTATTTACTACAATGATCCATTACATTGATTTTTGTAGAAATATTTATTTTTTATTTTAACTCAATGTGCAGCCTTGTGTACCATAATTCCAGGTAGATAGATGTTATGTATACTACTGTTGCATAGTATACTGATAAAAATAAGTATTTAGAATTTTATAAATTCTTAAAGTTGCTTGTATTAGGTTATAATTGTAAAATTAGGAATTCTTTCAAAAATGTGATCAAGACAATGCATATGGTTTTGTATATTTTTAAGTTATTAAATGTTTGCCATATTTTTTTCTTATAAACTGTTGTGTTACCATAGCTAGTGTAATTATTATAACTTTAAGGAATTAAAGTGTTAAAAATATTTTGGATTAAATGACATTACAAATTCATTCCAGAGCTAAAATGTAAAGACTCTTTCTTTATGTAGATTTAAAAACTCATCATTTTACTGGATGTGTTTTAATCTTAGGTACAATGCACTTATGTGTTACCTTTATCAGTTAGAGGTGTGTATAGAACTACCTCTTCTGAAGACATTTAGAGTTGGACTCTACTGTTTAGAGATGGAACATAGAGAGGTGGCTAACAGATGATCAAGTCTTTCAACATTGGTAATGACTGTATTTATCCCAGTGAATAAGCATGGGAAGACAGCTAAGAGTTCTCAGGAAAACACGCTCACTTTCTCAAAAAATAACCTGAAAATTATCAGTCCACTCTCATAATCATGCAGTTACTATAGGTCACTTATCCTCATGGTGTACTTTTGATTTTCCTGTTGCGACCTCAAACACCTGATATTACAAGGAAATATCTGTGACACAGAAGTATAATATATTTCATTTTTGAAGAGGTATTTAGTGAAGTTTTATGATGTAGAGTGTTTTATTACACAATGTTTGAAAGTCAGATCAGTTGTATTTCATAACAGTGCAATAAAGATAACCATTTTACTATCATTTGCAGTATAATTGTTTATTTCTTATGGAGATTTAGAAAGACTCCTTTATTTTCTTTTTTCTTTTTAAAAATGTTATTAATGTATTAAACATTAAAAACAATAGCAAGTCCTTACAAATGTACAACCACATTGACAGTTATTATGAACATATTTTGCTTCATTAGTTTACCTTTATATACAGTGCAAACAATGTCAAAATACGTCTGTCAATCCTGCTATGCCTACCCATGTACAAAAAATCTTATTTTTTCTTACCCTTCTGATAATTTTCTTTCCCTTCCTTTATTTTTAATCTTTGCAAATAACTCAACAATGTTCATCTGCCTTTACTCAGTACTTAAATTATAACCTTATATTTTAGAAATTTGCCTCTTTGAAATATGATTGATCTCCATTTCTGTGCAATTTTTTCATCTCTCATAATACAGTTAATATTTTCACCTGTGGTGACCTAAGAATGTTGTTTCTTTTTCATGTCCTTTTCCAATAAGGACTTTAGATAATGACTCACGAACAGGTAAAACTAGTTTGACCTTGGTATCGTTAGCAACTGAATGTCTTCTTGGAAATAATTATGCCAGTCCCCCCCATACTGAGTAATAGTTATTTTCTAAGACAGTGTACAAATATTCTCCATTATAGCTCTAGCAAATTAGACTTTGAAAATATGTTAAGCATTCCAAAGTGTGGACAAGTAATCATCTGTTCTTTCACTATTTAATTGCTTTTTAAATTGCATCTGTGATTTTGACCTCCAAGATAAAGCAAGCATGACTTATTGGGTTACTCAGACAGCAGTGGTTGTAGTTGTAGATGTATGTTATCTTATTAATCAAATATACAAGTTTTCAGTTAATTTACAAAGGATTTGTACAAAGAGGAATACTTAAAAATGTCTTTTCAATGAGTAGAAATAATGATTGATTCTACTTCAGGACAATTTAAAATTCTCTCCAAACCATTGAAGTTGACTTTGCATTAACAAGAAAACTGGGCTGGGTACTTAACTCAGTGGTTCTGGCATCTGTCTGGGGAGTGAGCTCATTCCCTGGTAACCACATACCACAGTGCCAGGCATGGTGGCTCATGCCTGTAATCTGAGCATTTAGGAGGTTGAGGCAGGAGGATTGTTGTGAATTCAAGGCTGGCCTGGTTCATATAGTGAGTTCAGAGCCAGTCTAAACTCCAAAGAAGTCCCTTTCTCAAAAACATACAAGCAAAAACCCCAACACTCCAAAGCTCCTGCTGATAGATAATTCCCTAATATGCCACTATACTGCTACCACTCATTTTGTTTGTGCTTGGTCCAGGATTTGAGGATAGGTCTATCGTTTTAGACTTCTTTATGATTTTTTTTTTTTTTTTTTGACATAGGGTCTCGTTTTGTAGTTCAGGTTGGCCCTGAGATCAGCCTAGAACTAATAGCAATCCTCCTGGCTCAACCTCCTAAATGCTGGGTTTACAGGCATGAGCCACCATGCCCAGCACTGTGGTATGTGGTTCTGATTGCTGGTGGGCATGAGTCTCCATGCCTGGCATTGTTGTATGTGGTTACTGGGGATCGAACCCAGGCCCTTTGCCCTTGCAACGTGGAGTGAGAACCATTGAGGTAAATCCCTGGCCAAAGTTGTTTATGTTTTATCAATCATATTTTTCTAGAAATAGGGAATGATTATTTCAACAAATACATAAAACAAATCATAGGCAAAAGATAACTCTTTACTGCTTACTTAACGTTTACCATATGTATATTTACCGTATGTAAAATATCATGAAAGTGTACTTGAAGACTCTTCAATGAAAGCCTTATTTTCTTTCTTTCTTAAATTCAAATATTTATTGGTACATTATGAATACACATCGTCATCACATTCAACATTGAGAGTTTTTACCAGAATATGACATGACTTGTTTCTCATTATTTTCCCTTCCTCCTCCACCCTGCAATCTCCCATCCCTATATGCATAGGCTTTGTTTCCTTTTTTGTTTATTACTATCACATTCTTTTTCCCCTCGTTATTTACCCCTACACCCTCTTTCTTTTTAAATACTTTCTATTTCACAATATCCTCATAAGTGAAATAAATAGGTCACAGATGTGTAAATATCATATCTTTTCTCTGGTATGAGAAATTGAAGATGTAAATGAGTTTTAGTGTGTATAGTTGGTATTATGAAATAGACATTTTTTTTTTTT
>PVIR01023727.1:0-26707 GCA_004026965.1 Petromus typicus
TATTTTACTGTGCATAGTGTTGTCTGCTAAGCAAAGAGGACACTGCTGTGTGGTTGGGATGGGGGGAAGGGCCAGGAGGCCTGAAAGGATCATGTTACATGGTTCCTGCTCCTGCGTAGTCTGAACTCCACTCTACTTTCCAGGGTGCATGTTTGAAGGTGTGCAGTATCGAGAGGGAGAGGATTTTCAGCCGCGAGGGAGCAAGTGCACCAAGTGTTCCTGCCTTGTAAGTCTTGTGTGGATGTCACTGGAGTTCCTGGGTGCATGGCTGTTTGCTTGTTTCCAATCAGCTGTCTCAGCCTGGGTAGTGCTGACACTGGGCGGGGTCCCCCTCTGTGGTGGGGCTGGCATGTGTATTGCAGGATGTATAGCAGCATCCTTGGCCTCTGCCCTTAGTGCTGTCTACAGCAGCAGGGTCACTGGGTCCTGTCCAGGTTACCTGCAGAGCAACCTTGCTTCAGACTAAGGGCCACTGCTCTGAAGCATGAGAGGGTGTGCAGCCCATGCTCCTGCTCTGACTCTTTTTGGGAGATTCTGTGGATTTCTGTTTCTGGTGGCTGAGGAGATAGCTGCTGAGGCAGTGTTGGGTTTCTGCAGTCAAACAGGAAGCGTGTGGGTGTTCTGTGAGGGAGGGTTTGATAGGTAAGTGTGAAGGATGGAGGAGAGGAAATCAATGAACTAGCTCCAGGGCAGAGGAGAGTTAGTGAGACAAGGCCATAAATGCCTTTATGCTAAGGTGCTAAGGTTATCCTCATAGAGCTTAGGAAGAAAAGGACCTAGCCTGTGGTACAATTTTAAAGCGTGCTTTTTATTAATGTGTTTAAATTTGTAGTGGATTTAGGGGTGGTGTGGGTATGTGGGGTGTAACTAGATCCTGGGGATCTAGTCTTGAACAACAGCCCCATATTATTACAGTAGGGAGTTGGTATAGTTGAGTTTTTTTGTTTGTTTGCTTTGTCTAATAAAAAACATTCTGCAAGGTGCTGACGATTCAGTGTGCATCTTAGAATATTAAAAAGAAAATACATGGGAAACTCTAGCGTCTTAATTCCACCAAAGCAGAATCACATGTAAGTTATCATAATCACAGCATCTTTCTTTCTCAGTTGTTGAGGCTCAGCTGCCTTTCTTGCCACCTCTAGTAGAAGGCCAGCGTCTTGGAGTCTAGAGTAGTGGCCCTGTTACTGAGGAAAACAGTGATTGTGTGTAGGAAGAGGGAAGGAAAGAAAGAGTGGTATATTGTACATCTTGATATAAAACATATGTAGTACTTAAGTAATAAACCACAAGAGCAATTTACTAGTGGAAATGAACAGAACTACATATTCCAACTGAACCTCCATCTTTTTCTGCCGGTCACGAGTAAGTAGCTTTATGTTACTTTATGTAAATGATTTCTATTATTGCCCATTTCTCCATGTTATTTCTTCCATACTGATAGCTGTAATGTTTTCTGGTGATAATAATAATTATTATTTTAGTAACAATTCTTTGGGAAGTAAGTTGAGGAAAAGCAAAGTGATTTTGATAGGAAATTCTGCATGTACCCCTGGACAAACTGTCCTTTGGATAAAGCTGTGCCAAGGGCAGACTGCTGACCTCCACCTCAGGAGCAAAGGCAGAAGGTGTCTGGGAGGAGAGAGATCCTGTGGCCGTGTCATGATGTCCATCAGAGGTATCCCAGAGCACTGGGAAGGAGCTTGGATCTTGGATTCACGCATCAGAGATACAATATTTTGAGCTTTTCCTATTTCTTTTATTTTTAAACAAATACACCTGGGGCTGGGTTCTGGCCCCTGAAAGCCCTCCTTTCATTTTCTTTTATAAAAAATAAAATCCAAGGGTGAGATGTGTCTAGGATGCAGTCTATATTCGCCCCTCTGGTCTGAGTGCCCAGTTGCCTGCGTTTCTAATGCTGTAAATCAGCCTCCAGACTGTCAGTGCAGACAGTAAAGCACTCAGGTATCAGGAAACCCCAAGAAGACATTTTAGTCCTGCAGAAGGGTGCAAGCATGAGGTTTCAGGTGCTCAGGACAAAGGAGGGTTACTCCTTTTATCTCTAGTGCAAGAGAAGCAGCTGACCTTTAAATCCATTAGCTGAATTCAAAGGCGTACCATCTGTTTTGGCTGGCTAACCTGAGTGGCACAAAATGCAGGTGCCTTGCTGAGGAAATTAGGAGCTGTGTGGTTTGGAATGGATCCTTCTTGATTCTTTATTGTGGAAAGGCTGTTTTCTGAGCAAAGGTAGATAGTCGCCATTTCTTAGGGCCCTGGATATTAACAGGAGGAGGTGGATAGTGAGTAGATAGATAGCCAAGTCATTTAAACCCTGCACGGAAGTGCTTTGGACTTGTAGTTTGACATAAAAGACAAAGCCTATTTCTCACACTGTGATCCTGATGCTCTTGTGGCCATGCTCATGACTTGTGGCATTGTCCTGACCTCAGTCATCAGACTAGGAGCGAACCAGCTAAGCGTGGGATTCTGCTAGGAGGTGGGACAGGATGCCAGAGTGCGGGCCTTGGGCCTGGGCACAGGCACACAGCAGCCTTTCTTTTCATGGATATGGACGTTTGAGTTATAAGCTTTTTATTGTTTAAGAATTGATAACATGGAAAAAGGTCTACATGCTCAGTACAGATACAAGTTTTTTCCAAGTATTTTCAGTCTGTGGATGGTTGAATTCATAGATGTGGAATCAATGGATATGGATGGAATCCACGTACTGACTACATTTATATGACTATTTCTGTGTACATATGTTTGTGAATGCACAGATATGCACATATATATCATGTATGATTGGTGAATGTTTACATTACAAAAATGGTAACAGACACATTGCTATTAATCCTGTTCACTATACTCCTTCCTTTAAAATACTTATGCCATTATTTTACCACTTTCTAATGCAGTTTTGGAAGTTCTCCTTTATAATGTATCTTTTTATGGTATGGTCACTGCATAATGCTTCTGCCAAGTGCCATCCACTAGACAGGAAAGCTCATAAAAACGTTATACTGTGTCTTCTAATTCTTAGATTTCTGGATCTTTCTCAAAGTCAATATGACAATGAAAGGGAAAAGTTTTGAATTGATTCAGGACATGGAGGCAGAGAAACTAAAGACAGGAGAGAGGACTCGTAGAACTGCTTCAGAAAATGGCAAGAAGAACAGACTAAGTGTGTTCAAAATGATAGGGGGCATATTGGAGTGCATTGATAGCAACTTCGCTTTTACTGTCATGATATCTTTTTTTAAGCCAGGGTCTCACTTTGTGGTTCAGGCTGGCCCTGAACTCTCTATGTAGTCCAGACCAGCCTCGAACTCATGACAGTCCTCCTGCCTCTGCCTCCTAAGTGCTGGGATGACAGGTGTGCACCATCAACTCCTGGCTACTGTAATAAATTTTTAAAATAGAAACATTTACTGTTTATTTTATCACACCTCATACAAATACACACATCTATACCTTGGTTTATAATTTGTTTCATAATTCATAGGAAAATGGTCGCTTCCTATTCATTATCTCATTTGGAGTTTATGAACAAAAGCTAAATTTGGGGGCTAGAGATTTAGCTCAGTGGTTCTGGCACCTGCCTTACAAGCACAAGGGCCTGGGTTCGATCCCCGGTAACTACATACCACAATGCAGAGGGGCATCAAAGAGGAAAAATGGCAGGCAGACAGGTAAGAGTATATTTGTTCTTTTTCTCCTCCTTATATTTTAGATAGCCTATTGACCTGTAATCCCAGCACTGGAAGGCTGAGGCAGGAGGATTGCTGAGTTTGAGGCTAAGTTCAGGACCAGCCTGACCTACAAAGCGAGACCCTGTCTTGAAAAAAAGCTAAATTTTGTTAAATATTTCTCTTAGTTAACTGAATTATGTATGAAAAGAAGTGTTTGTAAATTATGATATTACTGCATAAACGTATATATATATGTACAAATATATAAATCTATATAAACCTATATAAAACATGTACACATGTGTATGACTGTCTTCCTTTTCTCCTTACTGTGACAAAATATGGGGGACCCTTAATGTATGAATTTATTTCATTCCTAACGGCTAATTGTAACTTAGGTTGGTTGACTGCATTTAAAGTCTTTCCTGTATAGTTTTAGGCCACATTTTCTTCCAGGCAGATCTCAGGATCCTTAGACATTGGTCCAGGATTTTTCACTTAACTCCATACAGGATGTTGCAAAGATTTTGTAGTGTTCCTTTCAAAACTTTTTCAGGGTTAAATCTGTATCTGATATTTTCTGGAAACACAAGCAGGCTAGCATTCAGATCATAACACAAGACTTCTCCTAAGTTAAAACTAAAATTCCAGTCAGAACCCAAGTTGCTTATCTGTCAGGCTGATTGTAACTTGAGGGTGCACTACACCTGATACCCAGAGTTAAAGGTGAAAAATCTTTTTGGCCCACAGTTTGTAGATGTTTCAGTCCATAGTCCGTAGACTCCAAGGCAGAATGCCATGGCAGAGGGGCATCAAAGAGGCAAAATGGCAGGCAGACAGGTAAGAGTGTGTTTGTTCCTTTTCTGCTCCTTATATTTTAGATAGCCTATTGGCAAGTGTAGCACTCACACCCTGAATACTAGCCAGAACTATGCCAAACCCATCAGGGGACTGATTTAATAACTGCACATCCTTGACCCTGGTACCACACACACTAGATATAGCCACCTCTGAGAAGTGTGCCCCCCCATGACTGTAGGAGGCTTTGGAGGGACACCTGGATACAAGCCCTAACAGTGACTAAGTACTCACACGTACTCCAGCATATCTAAGCTGTATTCCTCCAGACACAGACCCCAGTACAAATAACTACTTGTATGTAACTTATTAGGGGCAGGAAAAGACAGAAAGAATTTATATGAGAGGCAAAAGGGTACAGCCAGTGGAATGGGTGTTATTGGGTGTTGTAGTCCAATGTCTTCACAATCGTGTTGAATCTAATACTGCTGTGGTAGTATGAAGAAGTCGGCTCTTTAGTCACGTGATTAGGCCCTGAAGGATCTGCTCTTGTGAATGGATTCTGTTCTTTAGGAGTCTGACTTGGGAAAATGCAGCAGCAGGTACCATCTTCAGAGAAAAGGAACAGTTTCCTCAGACACTCAGCTGGCTGGCACTTGGTTTTGGCCTTCTCGGCCTTTGGAATTGTTAGGAGGACATTTTTGTACATGGCTGTGGTATTTCATTCATGCAGCATGTATGGACCATGTATGGACACCACCAGTGTGCTGTCACTGTGGGCGACCTGTCCTCCTTCCCGCTGGCCATATTCTGGCTGGGCAAACTTTCCCATGAGATTAGAGTGTCTACACTGCTTCCCGTAGGCTTCTTGAGCTGCTCCCCAGTGGGTGTTGAGTGGGACTGATCAAGTGACCTCACACACACATGTACGTAACTTCTAGGTGAGCACCCTCCCCGGGGCATCACAGTTCCTGAGTTATTTTCGTGCTCTGTGTATTGGTGTGGAAGGGGCCAGGCCTTGCTGTGCTCGTCCTGCTGCACTTGGCGTGCTTACCATGGTGCCCACAGTGGAAGCATCTCTCCTTTTCTCCGACTCCGTGCTTTGATACAGCGCACTGAGAGACAGTAATGCTTTCTCTTCTCCACAGGGATGATTCTGCTCTTTCCTGCTGGTCGGTCACCTGGGGAATCATTGCAGTAAGACCACGATTGCTAGCCTGCTTCCGGCTGTGGTGTTACACTGGGCAGTGTCCCTCTTGTACCATGTCCATCCATGGGAACACAGCTTTTGCCACATTCCCCTACTCTGAAGTAAATATTGTTGGCTCCTTATGAATTCCATTTTTAAATCCAGCCCTATTCTTTACAAAACTGTCCAAATTTGTAAAAATACATCTAGATGTTTTTTGTGAGGTGGTGAAAAAGAGGAAGTGCTTTGTCTTGAGATGAGGCCTGAGCTGATGTACAAATGCATATGATCATACATCCTGAGTTTAGTTGAAGGGTGAGCAGCATTCCAGAGGGCAGAAGACAAGTTCACCTAGGAGAGAGCTGGGCAGGATCCCACAGCCCACTGTTCTTGCCCAGGCCAGCAATCTGACATGCTTAGTGTGAAGATCATAGAGACTCACTTAGGAAATGCAGTGCTTTATTATCACTTGTTAAACTGTAGCATTCCAATTTACACATTCTAGAAATGAAAGAGCCGAGAAGATGTCTTCTCCCACATGGTGACTCCAGCTCTTTCCACTGTTGCATATAACCATCTTTGTCATGTTAGAGGATATTTGTTAGGGATGCATACAGGGCAAGTGAGCACTATATTAGTTTAAAATAGAAAGATGACTCTTTGTGATGTCTGAGGCATAGAACACTGTTTTTAAAGCCCACAGAGCATTGATAGAACACAATTTTTGCTTAAACGTTTGGTTGCTTAACTGTATAGCACTTATGTGTGCCATTGTTCAGTCAGATTTCCAGGGGACAAGACAGTGGGAGTTGGCCCAGGCATTTTTGTGAAACTAGCCTTCAAGTAGTTTGTCAGAGTAAAGGTGAAAGCCCTGATATGAGGGATGTGTGTGTGTGTGTGTATGCGTGTGTATGCGTGCACACGTGCACTTAATACTGGGAATTGAACACGAGCTCTTATCAATGAACTACATCTCTAGCCCCTTTTTAATTTTGAGACAGTCTCCCTAATTTGGTAAGATACTCAGGCTGGGCTCCAACTTACACCTCAGCCTCTCAGAATACTGGGATTATAGACATACTACTGCATCCCGCATTATATTTTTTCTTTTTACCAAAGTACATTGGGAATCCTGTAGACTCAGCAGTTTTGGAAATCACTTACTGAAGGAGTGCAGCCCAAGGAATTGCAGGATATTCTTAAAAGAGTACGAAGTCCTCAGTCTGTAAGACTAACCAAATTAATCAGTCCACATCAGTTAAACGTTTGTTGACAAAGGCACATTATATTCTGAGGATTTTTTTTTAGGTTTTTTTGAGACAGGGTTTCACTTTGTAGTCCAGGCTGGCCCTGAGCTCAGCCTCAAACTCACATCACAGCAATCCTCCTGCCTCTGCCTCCCGAGTGCTGAGATTACAGGCGTGAGCCACCATGCCCAGCACATTGGTATGTGGTACTGGTTGCTGCTGAGGTGAGTCTCCACACCCAGTATTGTTATGTGGTTAACGGGAAATCGAACCCAGGCCCTGCGCTTGCAAGACAGGCGCCGAAACCACTGAGCTAACTCCCTGGCCCTATTCTGAGGATTTTTAACAATGAGTTAACAACGTGGGTTGTTAATGGGCTACCTGGGATGAAGGAGCTGTGCTCTGTGGGCTTTTAGAAGCCCTGAACCCCATAAACACTTTTGCTTTCACATGTAGAGAGATGCTGTGGAGTGCTTTCTCTCAGGGAAAGTGGAAGGGCCAAGAAGGGTATTTGGAGAGAACAGAGGGCGCAAGGATGGTGTGGTTTCCTTTCCTCCTCACTGCCATCCCCGCAGTGCACCAGAACAGAGTCTGGTTTAACAGTATCTCCCAAGGATTTATTTGCCAAGTGAAATTTGGGAAACACTAGTTGAATACCCCATGGCCTTTCCCTACAAAGCCTTTTTGTCACTCCTTTCTCCTATTTTTCATTGCCCCATCCTAGGACAAGTTGGCACTCCTCCTGCATTTGGAAACTCCATCCTGTAGTCCCAAGACCAGCTCTTGTAAACCTTTTCTGTAGCAGCCCATGCTTTATTTCCTGAACATCCTCTATGATTTCTAATTTGATATTTTTGTGATGATTTAAAAATATTGTTTTAATTCACATAGTAATTGCACATGGGACATAATATGGTAGTTTGACGCATGTATACAATATGTAATGATCTAATGAGATAACTGATATATCTGTCCTAGACATTTGTCATTTCTTTGTGTTGGGAGTATGCAAAATCTTTTCTTCTGGCTTTTGTGAAGTACATAGTTAATTGATGATACTGTTTAACACCAGCAGGATGAAATAGTGGCCTTGAGTTTTCAGTACTGGGTGTATAATGGGTATTTGCAATAATTCATAAGTTATTGAATGTGGAAATTCTCATTTTCCATTCTTTCCCTTGGCCTCTATTCCCACCCTTGCCCCGTCACCCTCATGTACATTGTTTTCTTTGTAACCAGTTTAGCAGGAAAAGGAACGACACAGGTGGCTCTGGAGGAGCTTAGGAAGGCTGGTGGAATCTCACCCAGCTACTGTGCCACTTGCAGTGGCAAGAGCTTCTGCGAGAGTATGATCTTACACTCTCAGACTAGCTGCGCTCCAGAGTGTGAAGGACACGTCTGCATTCCCCTGTAGTGATCATACCCTGGTAATGAGAAGCAGAGCGACCCTGTATCATTGCTGTGGTCACATGATGCCACCCGGTCCAGATGTCACATTCCCAGTCATGCTGCACCTCCCCTGCAGTGGGAACTTGAGACCTTCAAAACCTGAGCCCTGTTGCATGGCTTCTGCCTTACTTGCAGTAATTTGTGCAATTCAGTGCATTTTAGTCAGTAGCCGTCATCATAATGTGCCTGTCCATAGGGAGAAATTTGGCTGCATCTGGGTAATAAATTGGAGAACTGAGCAATCACTGAGTGAATTTGGGTGAGACAGAGCAATGTGAGCCACTTATCTAATTTGATAGGCAAAAACCTCAAAATCATTTTCAAAATCACCCTGAAATATTGGGTTATTGTCACAGTGTGCTTTCTGCATCTCATGTCTGCCATCATACGGACGACAGAAAGGCCTTACTCGGAGCTGGATATAGTCTTTGCCACTCTGAGGGGCCATTCCCATGCCTAGGAAAGTGGCCAGTGTTCTGCAAGTGTTTCACTGGACCCCTAGTTGTGGATATGTTGTTTTCTATTAGGACCGAGTGTGCTTACACTGGGCACGCAGACTCTGGCTGGAAGGTCTTTGCGGAGCTGTGCTCATTAGGTGAATCTAGAAAGGTACACATGCTGCTGCTGGGTGTTGAATTCTAGCTGCTCAAATATACTGTCCAAATTACTTGTTGAAAAACTTGGTTATTTGCCCATCCTTGTTCTTTATAATTTCCTAAATAGAGGTTGAACATTATTTTAAGAGAAAAAAATAGGAAAAGTGGATAATTATGAAGTTTGAGGGATCTGGCTGAAGATGGGTCTTGATTTGGATTAGGCAAGCTGCCTGTTGAACTAATTTAACACAGTAGAGACAGTGAGGTCTCGCCAGTCTGCTCCAAGGGTTCCTGAGTGGAGCAAAGTATTTGTGTAGTTAGATAACACTTCCTGCAGTCACAGTATTCTCAGCAGCTCCTCAGCCAACCAGGGCTTAGTTTGTTTCTTTTGGATGTTAAAAGTTTGGGGATGACTGTTCTATATTTTACACTTTATCTCCATCCTGCCTTATGCATTTCTAGAACACATCCTGATTTTTAATTCTCATATATGTATTTATAGCTTACACATGTATCATGTTAATTTCTTCATATAATTTGTAGCCAGATCATTCTGTAAAGCTGTTTTTCTCTTAAGAGAACCGCTGCGTTAATAATAATGCAATAAGAAAAGTAGTTAGAGGGGCCGGGGAGTTAGCTCAGTGGTTCCGGTGCCTGTCTTGCAAGCGCAAGGGCCCGGGTTCGATTCCCTGGTAACCACATAACAATACTGGGTGTGGAGACTCAACCCGGCAGCAACCAGTACCACATACCACAGTGCCGGGCGTGGTGGCTCACGCCTGTAATCCCAGCACTCGGAAGGCAGAGGCAGGAGGATTGTGATGTGAGTTTGAGGCTGAGCTTGGGGTCAGCCTGAACCACAAAAGCGAGACCCTGTCTCAAAAAACCTAAAAAAAAAAAAAAAGTAGTTAGAAAGGAAATTTCTTAATGACATTTAAATATTTACACAAAGACAGTTTGAAGAGGTCCACAAGTGATTTATTTTTAGAATAATTACTAATAATAAAGGTTAGAATTACTGAACTGGACTTTGTGACAGCTATGTGGAACACTTTAATATTAACTTTCACAACAGTTACAAAACCTAGGAGGTGTTAGGTTCTCTTTCTGATGAATAAAATAAAACTGAGTTTAATAGCTTGCCTAAATCTGACTAGCTACAAAAAGTGACAACCTGAATCTCTGATTTTATAAAGCCATGTGTCATTTCTCCTCTCCTACCCTGTCTGACTTGGTGTAACTTTCAGAGGCAATCCATGATTGATTGCTTTTGGACATTTGGAACTGGGAAATGCCATTGGGTCTGTGGAGTAAGGAGCAACCAGACATATCAGGGGAGAAATAATGGTGATGTGAACATCTAAACAGAATCCCAAGTCTGATGTAAGAGCCATGAACAAAATAAAAATGTGCTTCACCCTTTATTTCTCCAGAGTTTACAAACCTAAGCAAGTTTAAACTCAGACCATATTTCTGCCTCAGTGTGCAGCCTGAGCTTATGCCAAAGTGGATGATGAACACATATCTGCTACCCACAAGTCAGCTAGAGAAGGGAGGTGCTAGGATACACAGTGCATCTCTTTGCCAAGTAACTAGGAGTACAGAGAAGTGTTCATTTCTTGGAAGGACTCAGCCCATTATCTCTGCTTTCAGATATGGAGAGAAACAAATGTCATTCAACAGGGCCATCAGTGCCATGTAACCATCCACACAGGGCCTCAGTGTCACTACGGCAAGCCCTGCTCTGAAACTTCATGGGAATGTGGACCTGGATCCTAGGAGTTCTGAGAACATAAACTTATCCTCCTGGTAGCAGGAAGACAACCTTGTATAATTGCATTGTAACAGTTGGCTTTCTACTGTCTTCAGCTTTTAGAGATTGTAGTGGAGTGCTGAGTAGGTACAGAAACTTGTGAAAGAATTAGTTCAATTAGTTGCTTCATCCATTGAGTCCTCGCAAAGACTGTTTCTTTTATTTTTTAAATCTTCTTTTAAAAAATTTCTCTTGAATGCCAGTCACGCAAGGAGTAGTTTTCATCTCCTATTAATTCTGGGGAGATACTAAACTCCACTACCTGTCCATCCCTCCTTCTGTGATTTTCTGAGCCACCCAGTCACTTACGAGCTTAGCAAGGATCAAGTGCCTACTGTTTGTTAGATGCCACCTTAATCACTGAACACCAACCCCGCAGGAGACTTTCTCTCTTCTGACAATTACAGTGTACTGACATGTTTTAAACACTTTTTTGCCATAGCTAGTCTATGGCAGTTATAAGAACCTCAGATTTATTTAAAAAATAGAAATAATCCCCCCTGAAAGATAGCCACTGTTATGATTCACTATACATCCAACTTTTCTCCTTCATGTTTACATATAGTTATAACTAGATGATATCACATGCATTCAGCAGTTATTTTCCATCCTTATTATTTTCATTTAACCTTATACAAATTGATTTTCCTTAATCTAAAAATACAAAATATTCCAAAGCCCCCAAGTTTTTAACACAGTGCTTAAAAAG
This sequence comes from Petromus typicus, assembly GCA_004026965.1. Lineage (NCBI taxonomy): Eukaryota > Metazoa > Chordata > Mammalia > Rodentia > Petromuridae > Petromus > Petromus typicus. The sequence continues at coordinate 11,491 of PVIR01023727.1, forward strand.
TTCCAAATTTGGGAACAGTTCGCATTTTTATATCAGGGATGTTCAACTGTTAAAGTTTATGCAAATATAATGTAAAAATCTGAAACATAGAAACTATGAAACAATTCTGATTTCAAGCATTTTGAATACTCAGTGATACTCAGTCTATACTGTGAATATATCTCTGTTTCATTGAGAACAAAATAGTTCTAATAGCTTTTAAATAGTTCAACAATATGCTATAACTTAATCATTTTCTGATATGAAAAAAATTAGTGTTTTTAATTTGCACTACTATGACTATGATGACAAACATTATTGATTATTAGTACCTTTCCTTGTTTTTATTAATTCCTGGGGTTAAATTCATAGAAGTACAATTAATAGGGTAAGCATTTTAAGTTCTATGTGTGAATTACCGAAATACTTCAGATAAGTGACATATTCATTTCTGTTTCAATATATAGGTGTAGATCTTCCTGTATTCAAATTGTTTTCTCTACAGGAATCTTGTTTTCACTGAAATCTGGTGTCTGATGTGGAGTCTTACTTGTGTTCTTGTGAATCATTTGTGCTGCCTCTGCAGATTCTGCTTCCTTGCACTTGTTCTGTTGGTGGCAAAAGTCATACTGAGGCTGATGTGTGAGTGAAGTGTACTGATTTCCTGTCAATACATTATGGTGTATATTCTTGTGTCCCTTCAGATCAGTTGCGTCTTTTGCCTTTTATTAATATATTGGAATGTGTTTTTAAAACTCTGAAAACAGTGTGTGGTTTGCTTGCAGAGGGTTATTGCATAGTAGAACATGGAAGAGGTTGTTTAAATCCCATGTTTCCTTCCAATCTTTACTCCTCCAAATCTTCATCCAAATATGTCAAAGAAGGACAAAGAGCAGTCAGCATTGGCAGCTTCGCACAATGATTATTCCAAGACTTTTCTTGCAATAGTTTTTCCTGTCTGCTAGTCATTCCTTCAGGTTGAGGGGTTGGCCCTGGTGGGTACTTGCCTGGGACAAGCACAATGTTATTCTTTGAGTCTCTCTGCTGCATGCCCTGTAGTCAGGGTCCACTCTGCCGGTAGCTCCATGCTTGCATTCTTGCTCTGAGTGAGTGGTGTCCTCATGACTGTTCAGTCTGACTTGCCTTTGGTTTCTTGCTATCTTTCTCCCTCTCTGGTACCTTGTTCTATGTGATGATGGATTTTGAGCTCCCGGGACAGGTGTGGTACACTTCCTACCTTTGTGGATGGCATCTCATGGGCGTGAAGCAGTCTACAACTGGCCAAGTGAATAATCAGTAAATTTGAATACATATACATGAGCTTGAAAATGAGATATCTAATCTAGAACTTTCTACCTTTCTGCTGAATCCTGGTTTACATATTGTAGGCCGTAAGCTAAATGTTGATTTTATATCCCTTTCTTTCAGTGAGCATTGTTAAATGAAGGATGTGTGACAAATACGCAGAGGAAGAGATTCTAATCAGAGGAATTAAAAAAATCACAAGACTTCAGAATAGCTCAGTGGAGAGCCCAGGGTGCAATGAATTCAGACTTCAAGGCTGAGCCATCTGTCCGAAGCCTTGCGGATAGCAAATGTTGGAGGTGTGTGAGGAAGAGAGGAAAACAGAAAAGTCATCCTATTGTCAGTAAGGTAGCATAAATGTAGCATTAGTGTCTTAGAAGTCTATATCTGCTTCATCTTTCTCTCCAAAGAACTTGGCATCTTTTTCTTTTTTAAGTGCTACTGAGGACTTGCTACCTTTCTGTCCCTTCCATGTTCTACTTTCTGGCCTCTTCCAACCTCTCTCATCCTCTCCTTCTCTGTACCTGCTTCCTGTCTCTGATTTCAAGTCTTCCTTCCACTGCTTTACATGTAGTCATGCTCTGCTCAGTGGCTCTGCATGGCTGCCTGGGTTTAGTAAAGCACTGTGATTCATTCTCATTGCCTCTGGTTGCCCTGAGGAACTCTCCCAGAGTTCTCCACGCACTCAATATTTAGGAAATAATCTTTTGAATGAATTGGTTACACATTTTGGCACCTTTTAAATGTCATTCAAATGTTCAATTTGGAGGGTAGCAGTGCTTTTGTGGTTCCACAAATGGCTTCAATTACCACCATTCCTTGAGTGGAATTTTAAATGGTTCCACTTGTTTTGTGTACAAACAGCAATGTGTTTGGATGTCAGGAGCCTTGATTCTCCTCCAGGACTGTGGGTCACAGACCGCAAACATAGGAAAAAGAGTCTCCCCTGTATGCATCCAGTCTTATTGTCACAGCTTATCTCTGAGCCCACACTGAGCTGGAGCAGAGAGCCATTCTTCTGAAATCTATCTGTTGTCCATAAAAGCTGGTTGGAATGCTGAGCAGACTGTGCTGTTGCAAAGAATGGCAAAGGCCTCTGGAATATAGGGGAGCCTTCTGGGCAGGAGCTCCATGAAATACAAAATGACTAGGTGTTCACTGGAGTGTCAGTCATGTACTTCTTTTTTTTTTAAGGTTTTTTTGAGACAGGGTCTCGCTTTGTGGTTCAGGCTGGCCCTGAGCTCAGCCTCAAACTCACATCACAGCAATCCTCCTGCTTCTGCCTCCCAAGTGCTGGGATTACAGGCATGAGCTGCCACGCATGGCATTGTGGTGTGTGGTATTGGTTGCTGCTGGGTGTGAGTCTCCATGTCCAGTATGGCGTGTGGTTACCGGAGCTCAAACCCAGGTCCTTGCGCTTTCAAGACAGGTGCTGGAACCACTGAGCTAACTCCCCGGCCCTCAGTCACATACTTTTGAGGAGCATTTTCTCACTCTGTGACAGACTAAGCCACTTTCTTTTTTGGAGGACAAAATACCTAATACCCCCACCTTTAAAGAGGAAAGATTTATTTGGGATCTTGGACTCAGTTCATAATTGGCTTCTTGTAGGTAGCAACATGATGGGAGAGGGGCCTGACAGTGGGAAAGGTGCTCAATTCAGGGTACCCAAGAAGGTGAGAGAGAAGAAAGGAACTGGGGAAGGAGATACACTTTTCCCACCATGACTGAAGCAACTGCCTCTTCTGAACAGGCCCCACCGTCTACCCACACGTCAAATATGACCTCATGGTATGGGTGAATCTATGGATGAGCACAGAAACCTATCATCTAATCTAAAGTGTCTTAAAGCCCCACTTTTGAACAGGTGAGACTTAGGGGACTATCTAGATCCAAACCATAACACACATACACGTAATAGAATCAGGCACTGACTGTGATTCTGATGAACAATTTTAGCTTCCAGATGTTCAATTATAAAGTTCCATGAGGATTTTTAAACCACTGGATATTATTGAAATTAAACTAATGAATTTGTGATGAATGAAAAGGAAGGCCATGATACAGTCCTAGGAAGATTGGGCTAGGGGAAAATGCCTGCTTCATTAAATTAATAATGCAGTGAGTGATCATGGCTATGAATTATGAAGGGGAACCTTTTGATCATATTTTAAGAACTAAAATTCAATAGAAAAATTATTTTCTAATTTCAAAATGAATATAAAATTACTATCGCAACACATCGTTAATATTAACACATCTCAACACTTTCATGTTTTTTAAAAAAATTGATGCAAATTTAAGATGTTTTTACTGTCTTTCACATATTGTCTCATAGGCTATGTAGACAGTAGGCCTCTTTCCACCCCATTTGAGTTAATGAATGTCACTTTAGATGTCAGGAGTCACTCTTGATGATGTCATTGCTTTTCAGTTTCAATCTCAAGACAAGAAGAGGGAGGATACTCTGGAGAATTTAGGGGCTTGTTCTTATCTTTTAATCATTCATAATATTCATAAACAATGGACACAGCTGTCTTTACCATGTAGCCTCCAACTAAAAGAGTAGAATATGTGCCAGAAAAACATCAAGCTAGAGCTTTTTGGATTTTTTTTTCCCAGCATAGACATTTTCATAGATTATAGCAAGATTTCATTTATAACCAAACTGAGTGTTAACCCTAACATTCTGTCATTTGGAACTATTGGTGTTTTAGATGTTTTCCTTTGCTTCTCTGTTGTTCTGGTCTCTTTAGGGCAGGTAGGTGGGATATGTGTCCATTGGGGGATTTGTTGTAATCACAAGGTCACACCCTGGGAATGGGGAAACCTGGATTCTGTCCTAACACTCCCTGACCAGGGAAGGAACCTGAATCCTACACACAAACCTCTCTGAGACTCACTTTCTTCTACTGTAAAATGAAGGCCTTCCAGAACCTTTCTGGCTTTATAGTTCTATAATTACTCAAGCTAGAAAAGGCCTTCACCAGCCTGAGCTCCACAGTGAGTTCAGGGCCAGCCTGAACTACAAAGCAATACCCTGTCTCAAAAAATTAAAAATAAATAAATAAATAAAAGCAGGACTTCATTTTCTCAGAAAGCAAATTATTCAACAGAACCTATTTTTCAACTAACACAATTGATATTTATTGATTAATATAATAATAGATCTATCAACTTGAGACCCTCTTGCCTCAGGCTCCTTAAAATGTGTGGATTACAGTATTGATACATTTAAAAAATTTACTGTAAATTTATTACACATTATAATTTATATACTATATCGTACAGTTTTTCTCTTGATGGGGAAGGAGACTGGAAGAATGATTGTGGACAGACAATGGTTCTTACCAGTTGATGGCTGGTAGCCAACTCCTAGCTAGTCAATCACCCACCAGTTAATGACTGGTGACTATCAAATAACTGACACAGTTAACAGTTGATGGCTGCTGCAAGGTTTTTTAGGATTACATGGCTTATCTAGGATAAATGTAGAAGTAGTGGCCATAGTTCCCACTGACCATGGGAAAAGAAGAGGGAAAGTTACCTGAGTACGAATAGGAAAAACATTTTGTAAACAGAACAGAACAGAAGGAGGAGTTAGCAGAATTTGTAGGGCAGCGCATCACAATTAGTGAAAAGAAACATAAAGGACACTCACGACCCACTTATCTCCACGAGCCACTTCTGGCTTGAGTCCTGGGATGGATTACACAGCAGTCATGAGCCTTTAAGTGACTCCCCTAACACTATATAATTTTTAATTTTATTTTTATAATGTGTACTTTAGAAAATACACTCTTTTGGGAGACATATTCTTTGTTTTCACAGATGCATTCATCTGTGTTACTAAGTGATCAAAAATAGCATTGATTATATTCAAAGATGTAGAAAGCTTTTACCTATTACTGTAGCTATGCTACAAATTAGTATTGTAAAACAAAAAGGAGAAACTGATTTGGCTATTGAATCTTAGGTTTTTGAACTATTGCAGTTTTCCTGCTTCTTCTCATGTATCTAGGATGAGGAGCGAGAGGCTTTTGATACCACCTTTCCTCTTGAGCAGGGTTTGTGGTTCATTTGGATTGAACTGACCAACTTGGGAGGCACCCAGGTGATATGGGGAACACATTCTTAGAAATGTGAGTGGGAATGATGGGGTGTGACTTTCTTCCCAGCCTCTTCCTGGCTCTCTGCTTCCTGGATGGCATAGGTAAGCGGCTGTCCTTCACCAGGCCCTTCTTCCATGCTATTTCCACCTTTGAGCCAGCTGCCATGGACTGAATCCTTGAAGTGGGAACTGGAAGAAGCCTGTCGTCATTGAGACTGTAGGTGCCAGGTGTTCTGTTCCAGCCACAGAAAGCTCGTAGACACAGGGCTTCTGTTTATAAAGCACCATTTATAGAGTGGGGAATTCCTTTTTTTCTCCCCAACGAAAAGATGTGAAGAGAGTCTGGTGATGAGAACTTGATGAAGCCAGCATTCTGAGAGGCTGGTGCTTCATGTATCCTAGAGAAGGAAATCATGGGCACATCCACACTGGAGAGTGTGGCTTCTAGAAATGATCTGAGGTTTTCTTAAGAGAGAGTAACCTTGGCCCAAGGAGAGGTGAGGTGTTGCTTCTGTGGTGTGAGGTGTGCTTCTCTTCTTCCTCATGGATGATATCGACGTGTTGGTACAGAAAAGAGCTGTGTCTTCTATAAGGTGAAACGCCATGACTAGAGTCTAATAGAATCAAGAGCCAACCACAAATTCTACAATGGACCTCCACAAAGCCTGCAATTCAGGTGGTGAGTCAGCAATGGAATTTGACTCTGGAGCTCATTTTCTTCATCCTAAGAGAGAATTGCCTCTCGGTGAAGGTGTCCATTTCCTTACTCCATCTTTAGTATGGTGGCTCTAACAAGCAGTGCTCAATGAATGAAGAGCCTTAGGCAAAAGAAAAATAGAGAAGGAGGCCTTGGTTTTCCTTATAGAAATGAAATAGATTTTAGTGAAAAGATAAGGCTTCAGAGCCCTCATGAAAACCCAACCAGTCTCCCTCTATCTTTTTATGTGGTAATTCTAGTGGTCAGTGAGGGTGTTGATGAGTGATGTATGCTCTGTCCAGCAACCAGCCCCTACCAGGTGCCTTCTCTTTCTGCATGGCTTCCAGCATTTGACAGATCCTTGTGATGCTAAGGTGCATGATTCACTGCTTCAGCAAAGTCATTTGTGTATCAACCCGAAGTGTTTCAAACTGGAAACTCCTGTTATAAAGAATCCACTTGTCAAGAATCAGGCTGTTGTGAGAAAAATAAAAGTTTATTGCAGTGAACAGAGACTAAGGTCAGGAAGGTTTAGCAGCTAACTGGGAAAATTGGAGTTCATCATATCAGCATGTGGATGAGCAGACATTCGGAGGGAGAGAGAGTGTGTGGCAGCTGCCTGGGAGAGATTTCATCCCTGAGAGGATGGGCTGGGACTAGGAGAGTGAAATTAGCAATTAACTGGGGAAGGAATTAGGCTTATACAGGGATTTAAGGGGCTAAGGAATCTGGGGTGAAATATTTAGGAATTAAATACCCAAGGATGATCTGCTCAGGTGTGTATATAATTATTGGACCATTTGGGGACCAGGGAGTTGTAAAACACATTTGTGAGTCCATTTGCCCTGCTCACTAGAAAGCTTCTGGTGTTTGCCGAAAGCAGTGTGTTTGTTTTTTCCTGTTGATTTAAGGGAGGCCTGATAACTCCTGCTTTGGTTTTCCAAGAATGAACTTTCCACTCAGTTTCTTGCTGTCTCAGATTGTTGCCCTCCCTGTGAGGACTGTGAAGAAAGAAGCCTCCTTTTTGCCTGGGCTTCTCTTTTCACAAATAGGGAAATAAGCCTGTGTCTGGACTGAAAACCTCATGTGGTCAGAGTGGATACTTTTCAGAGGTGGCTGGATCTATCGTGTGTGTGTGTGTGTGTGTGTGTGTGTGTGTGTGTGTCTATGTGGTGTTAGGATCAAGGGTGTGTGGTTACTAAATTAATACACTGGTTGGTTTGGCATAGGTCTGGCTAGGATTAAGGGTGTGTGTGCTATACCAGTACTAGGGTGGGTAGCCTGCATGAAATTTAAGGGAGAGAAAAAGGCCTGATGCATCTTTGCCTGCCTGCTTGTAGTGGACTATTTTTCCTTTGTGATGCCCTTCTGCCACCCTGCCTCGAAGCCAGCCAGCTATCAACTGAAATTCCTACAAACCATGAGACAAGTAAATCTTCCTGTTTTGACTTTTTGTGTTGGATATTTGTTTCACTAACAAGAAAAGTGACTAAGACATTATCTCCTAACAGTTTCTTGACATTTGTAGTACTACTTAATGCCATTCTCTTCAAGATAGATGAGTTCACTTGCTTATTTTGAAAAACACAGTTGAACCATTGTTGTGTTGATTTTGCCTTGATTTGGAAGCTACCTTGATATTATCATCCAGGTTGGGTGGCCTGCAATCATGATTTGGCCATCATGGCTCCCTTGAAAATGGGGAGTTGTTGGAAGGCGAGAGCAAATTCAAGCTTATGAATTTTTTTAAATGCTTTTCCTTCTTTGGAAATAGATTCTAGAATTCTCAGAATTTAGGAACTTCCAAATTACTTGTTTGATAAGACATGTTGGATTACTTCTTCAAATCCACAAACCCTTGCACCAGCCTTTCCATGGCATATTTGGCAGATTCTTGGAGAAGGCTATAAACATGAACACAAGGTCAGAGCTTGGTGATGAGAGGAGCTGTTGTTGGCTGGGTCTGGGTGGCAGGGGTGCTTCTGCCAAGGATTTGTGGAGCCAAGTAATGCAGTGTGACCCTCAGGTGCCTAAGATCTGGCAGATGGCACCATGTGCCACAAGTGCTCAACAGTTCTTCAGGGGAGCCTTTCTGACTTAGAAGCCAAGCTACTGCAACTGTCTTTTCTTCTTACTTTTGTTTCAAAAAGCCAAGGTTTTGAAAGCCTCAGCAGAGGGAGGTCCCTGGTGTAGGGACATATTCAGAATGTGGAGCTGGAGGAGGAGCTGTCCCCAGATCTTTCCTGGCCCACCTCCAGACCTCATCTTTGGAATGTAAAATTGGCAGACTGTGAATGTCTTTTACCAGAGTCATTCTACTCAGGTAGAGAGACTCCTATGTGCTCTTCCACATTCCTAGAGAGAAAATCAAACCTTCTTCAACACCTTGAGACTCAGAATCCAGCATGGCACTTCTTTCTCGGCAGTGGCTACCTTTGGCTTTCCTTCCCTGCGCTGTGCTGGGCATGGTAAACTTTGTGTGTAGAGATTTTGCCTCTTGTTAGTGAGTTGTAGTATTGCAATCCAGAAGTGCTTGGAGCTGGTTGAAAAATTTAATAAGACTGATTTGGATTCAATTGAACAACCTCAGACTTTTAAAACTACATTTTCTCCCCTCAAGAGAATCAAACATAGGCCATGTTGGTTCTTAAAACTTTTTATTGTGTAATAATTTTCTGAATAATTTTGATGAAATTGTCCAAGTTTATTAATGTGAGAAATTCTTTACTTACTGGTTTAAAATATTATAGTACTTTCAAAAGATACATTTTAGCCAGAACTTCCAATCACTCAGAGGACAGATTGTTTGCAGTTTCTCTTTTCTCTCAAAGAACATTTCTTTGGGGACTTTGTGATCCAGAGAAGAAGGTATTTAGACTGTTGGCTTCTTGTCATTCTGAGTGAAAGGAAGTAGCTGAAAATGGAAGGACTAATACGGAAGGCTACATAAGCTTGGGGCTTGGGAGGGATGAGAGAGGCTGAGTAGAGGCAGGGAGGTCACAGAGGACCCCTGTGACTTCTGGTCTCTCACGTTTCTTCCTTTTTTTGGATGCCTCTATGATCATTGCTCTTCCTCTGTGGAATTTAAAAGACAGCCTTAGTCAGAAGTGGTTGCAGACCTCTTGGAACCCTCTAGGGAAGATTGTTCCACTCAGAGGCTAAAGAATAAGTTCTGCTGGAGCCCATCTGTGACAAGTGGGTAAATGACTTTCTACCTTCCCGACACGCTAAGTGGTTCTTCTCTTTGACAAACTCATGAACCACAGAATTTTCATGAGTCTTTGAGGAGAAGAAATGACGAAAGGAAGTCTAGGGGAGAATGGCCAAGTCATGCTCAAAAAAGAAACTATGTGGTTGAGAGCCTAAGTCCCTCATGCCTGGGGGGTGCTAGTACACTTGAGTGTGGAGGTGGAATCATTCCTTTAAGGTTACGAAAGAACAACAAATTTGGGCAAATGTTTTAGATTAAATTAGATGAAAGTGACATGCAATAAATATGAATCATAATCTTGGACTGGACCTTAGATTTAAAAAATACTATAAAAGATATTGGATGAATTGGGTGAATTAAAAGATAAACTATATATTAAATAGTAGTACTAAATTAATATTAAATTTCCTAAGTGTGATTATATTATAGTTGCAAAGAGAAGGAAAATATTTTCAGGCTTATGAGCTATGTTTTCAGGTTTAAAGGGTCTACAAATGATTGTTTTTATAAGAAGCCTATATGACACAAAGAAAAAAAATACTGCAAATTATTAAAAACATGATTCTAGATGAAGGGCATGCAGTGTGTACCATTAGCACTCTTGCACTTTTTCTAGCATTTTAGAAATTTTCGATGTTAAATGTTAGGGTGAGGACAGAAAGGCCTTGTAGAAATGTTACTGTCTGATCAGCTCATGGAGTCACAGCTGTTCATCATGAAGTAAGAGGTTCTCTATAAAATGTTTGCAGGTACCTTTTTCAAATTGAAGACTCCTTTTAAATTTCTAGGTTGTAGAGTGTTTTTTGTTTTTTAACATCAATGGCTGCTGGATTTTGTCAAATCATTGGTTTCCACATCTTTTGAGATGATGATATAATTGTTTTTCTTACAGTACTGAAATTTTTTCAGTGCACGTTTTCAGAGCGTAATAGTAACATTCCTTGTGTGGAGTTAGTACATGTGCATAACACTGTGTGCACGCTGAGCCTTAGACTCCAAAAAACTGAGTAACTCCAGGTGCAGGTGGTGGAGGGGGTCAGTGAGCCCTAAATTCTGCCCATGCTTGAGGGCACAGTGATGTAGTCTTTTGTTCCTTGTTTGTTTTGCCTTCTACTAATCCCCATTCTGTAGATAACTGTCTGTTTGCATGCTGTCTTGGTTAACACACGTCCTTGCGCTTGAGAGGCTAAGATGTTTTGGCTCCTCCAGATGTAATGGTAAACTGTGTCTGTCCTTTTTTGTAAACAGTGAGGTTTCTCTACCCCTTTCCCAAGCCTTACTTGTTACCCTTGTGACTCTGTTTCACTGCTAGAAGAATCTGCTTCCAGCTCAGTAAACTTGCCATTACCATCTAGCTTTTGGTCACATTCATTGTGTGTGCGGTCATCTCCCCAGTGCCCCTCCTCAAGGAGACTCCCACAACACTGCTTTTTTTGTTAGTTTTTTTTTTGCCACTGTTAGTTTTTTTACTAAGCTGTTTTTATCACAGTAGCTTTGTAGTATAATTTCAAGTCGGGATTGTGATGCTCCCTGCCTTGCCTTTGTTATACAGATTTGTTTTTCCTATTCTAGGTCTCTTTTTGTTCCAAGTGAATTTTAAGATTGTTTTCCTTAATTCTATGAGTTACGCTTTTGCAATTTTGATCAAGGTTGCATTAAATTTGTGAATGGTTTTGGAAGTATGGACATTTTCACTATATTGGTACTTCTTACCTAAGAACAAGTGGTATCTTTCTATTTCTGATATCTTCTTTGATCTCCTTTTTTCAGAGTGCTGTATTTTTCTTTTTTTTTTTTGAGACAGGGTCTCGCAGGCTGGCCCTGAGGTTAGCCTCAAACTTACATCACAGCAGTCCTCCTGCCTCTGCCTCGGAGTGCTGGGATTACAGGCGTGAGCCACCATGCCTGGCACTATGGTACATGGTACTGGTTGCTGCTTGGGTGAGTCTCCACGCCCAGTGTTGTTATGTGGTTACCGGGGATTGAACCCGGGCCCTTGTGCTTGCGAGACAGGTGCAGGAACCACTGAGCTAAATCCCCGGCCCCAGAGTACTGTATTTTTCAATCTAGCAGCTAGGTATTTCTTTTTTGTGATGTTGTTGTGAAAGGTAATGTTTCTGTAATTTCTCAGTGGGCTTGTTATCTGTATACAGGAAGGTTACTGATTTTTATTTGCTGACTGTATGTAGGGGTATGCTACTGAATTTGGCTATTAGATCTGCAGTCATTTTGGTGGAGTTCTTAGGGCCTTCTGTGTAAAGCATCTTGCCATCCACAAATAATGATATTGTAACTTACTCCTTTTATTTCCCTCTTGTCCAATTGCACAGGTTAGTGTTCCCACAACTATAGTGAAAGAGTGGTTACAGTGGCTTTCCTTGTCTTGTTCCTCATTTTAGAGTCAAAACTTGCAGTTTTTGTCCGTTTGTATGTTTATGACTGCTAGTTTGTCATGGATGACTTTTATCAGATTACAATAAATGCTGTCTATTCCAATTTTCTGTAGGGTTTTTATTATTAATGGATGTTGGACTATGTCAGATGCTTGTGTCTGCATTTATTGAGATGATCATGTGAATTTTGTCCCTAACTCTGTTGATACATGGCATGTTACATTTGTTGATTTGTGCATGTTGAACCATCTAGTATACCTGAGATGAGTCCTCCTTGATTATGGTGTATAATCCTTTTGATGGTGTACTGTCTTCTGTTTGCCAGTATTTTATTAAGAATTTTTCCATCTGTGTTTATTATGGAAATTGGCCTGTAGTTCTCTGTTTTGGTTGGATCCTTTTCTAGTTTTGATATGAGGGCAATACTTGATATCAGAAGCAATTTTAGCAATATTGCCTCTGTATTTCATTAAAACATTTGAGAAGAAAAATCATTAAATTTGTCCCTAAATTTTTTCTAGAATTAAACAGTCAAATGACTGGAACCTGTACTTTTTTTTTTTAGTAAGGTTTGAGTTACATTTTCACTTTCAATTGTTTTATATTGTGTTATTTAGGATTTAAAAGATCATTTCAGCTTTTGCTAATTCATATCTAGGAATCTTTTCTATTCTATATTTTTCATGCTTTTGGAGTATAAGTTCTTGAAGCAGGTATTAGTGATTTTTTGCATTTCTATGGGATCTTTTGCAATTTCATCCTTTCCAGTTTTTTTTTTTTTTTTTAAATGGCACCAGGGATCTTGTAATTGCAAGGCAGGCGGCAGCATCACTGAGCTAAATCCCCTGCTACCCTTTCCATTCCTAATTGCATCAATTTGGACGTTTTCTTTCTTTATTTTGGTAAGGGTAGCTAAGGGCTTATCAGTTGTATTTAATTTTTCAAAGAACCAAATCTTGGATTCATTGACTCTTTGTATTGTTTTCTTAATCTTTGTTGCTTGATTTCTGCTCTGGTCCTTAAAATTTCTGCACTGGTACAAGCTTTAGGCACAACTGGTTCTTCTTATTCTAGAAGGTTGAGGTTTAATATTAGATTATTTATTTGAGCTCATTCTGTTTAACTGATGTGAGAGCACACTGTTACTAATTTCCATCTTAGGACTACTTTCATTGCATCCCATAAATTGTAGTATGTTATATCAGTATTATTTAATTAGAAATATTGTTTAATTTTTCCTTTATCTCTGACCTATTGGTTATTCAGAAGGGTGTTAATATGCTTGAGATTCTCAAGTTTTTGTGGTTTATTTTGCCACTGATTTTCAATTTTATTGTACTATGATCTACTATGCATGAGATAATTTCAGTTCCTTTACATTTATTTAGGTGTTCTGTGGGCCAGTATGTGGTTTATTTTGGATAGCATTCCATGCACAACTGAGAAAAATGTATATTCTTACATTTTGGGAGAGGACACTGTAGACATCTACTAAGTTCATTTGCTTTTCAAATTCTATTCAGTTCTGATGCTTGGTGATTAGTTCTTGTTTAATTGATGTGTCTATTTGAGCCAGTGTGGCATTAAGGTTGCCCACTACAACTGTGTTCATGCTTAGTAGATTTTTCATGTCCATTAACATGTTTCATGTAAGTAAATGATATACCAGTGTTTGGTCTACGTATATAATTATGATTGTTATCTCCTTTTTGAAGTAGAATTAGATCCCAGTTGCTGATTCTTTGTATTATTTCCGGTGTAGTCTGGGTTTTATTCATGAAGTTTTTGCCTGCTCTGTCTTCAAGAATTCTACCTATTCTCTCTTTCAGCAGATTTGATGTTTGTTTTAATATTTAGATATCTTCTCCATTTTCACAAGTGAAAGTAACCTTCTTCTTTCTTTCTTTCTTCTTCTTTTTTTTTTTTTTTAGTTTTTTGAGATAGGGTCTGGCTTTGTAGTTCAGGCTCGTCCTGAACTCAGCAATACTCCTGCCTCTGCCTCCCAAGTGCTGAGATTGTAGGCATGAGCCATCATGCCCAGCATTGTGGTATGTGGTACTATGCTGGTGGGTGTGAGCCACCAAGCCGGGCATTGTTGTATGTGGTTACCAGGGATTGAACCCTGAACCTTGCCCTTGCGAGGCAGGTGCGAGAACCACTGAGCTAAATCCCCGGCCCGAAAATGGCCTTCTTTTTCTCTTTTGATCAGTCTTGACTTAAAGTTCACATTATCTGCAGATAGAATAACTACCTTTGCTTTTTGGGGGGGCTCATGTCTAATAGAACATAGTTTTCTATCCTTTGACTTTTAATCTACACATTTCTTCTTGAGTTAAATGTGTTTCTGGTTTGCAGAATATTGTTGGATTTTATTTCTTGATCTTTTCTATCAATCTATTACTTTTGACTGGTGAATTGAGATAATTTACATTGTTGGTTATATCTGAAATGTATTGGGTTACCCTTGTCATATTAGTTTACTGCTGTAGATTCCTTGTCTTTCTTTGCATTGCTTGCCCTGCTTGGTGGCTTCCTTCTACTCATGTTCTCATAACTGTGAACTGGCTTGTTGGTTGTGAATTTCATTAGCTTTCTTTGTCATGGAAGTATTTTATTTCTCTGTTGATTCTGAAAGATAGTTTTGTAGAATACATCTATCTGGATGGTAAGTTGCTTTCTTTTAGACCTTGAAGTACTTTATTCCAGATTTCTTTTGCTTAAGGGTTTGTGTTGAGAAATGTGCTGTGATTCCAATGGGCTTTCCTTTATAAATGATTTGTTTCTTTTCTTTCTTTTTTTCTCTAGCAGCTTTTAATATTCTGTTCTTGGGCTGAATTTTGGAATCTTAATTTTTGTGGATTTATTTTGACCATAGCTATTTGGGTTTCTGTATGCCTCACTTATTTATATGTCAGATTCTTTTTTAAATATAGGAATTTTTCTTTCATTACTTCTTTAAACGGCTTTTACATGATGTTTGCTCTATCTCCGGCATCCTTGTTGGTACTACTCAATCTGATATCATTTTTCTTTCCATTATCTTACAATTGCTGGATTGATTTTTCATGGTCTCTTCATATTTTAAAGATTTTTCTTTTGGTGGGCTTTAACCTTGATTCTGCCTTCTGGATATGATATTCTATCCTTACCTTGGTTTGAATGATTAGAAATATTTTCTTTTTTTTTTTTTTTTTTTTAAAGGTATTTTGAGACAGGGTCTCACTTTGTGGTTCAGGCTGGCCCTGAGCTCAGCCTCAAACTCACATCACAGCAATCCTCCTGCCTCTGCCTCCCGAGTGCTGGGATTACAGGCATGAGCCACCACGCCCGGCACAGTGGTATGTGGTACTGGTTGCTGCTGGGGTGAGTCTCCATGCCCAGTATTGTGATGTGGTTACCAGGGATCGAACTCGGGTCCTTGGGCTTGCAAGACTGGTGCCCGAACCACTGAGCTATATCCCTTGCCCATTAGAAATATTTTCTATGGAGTTTTTCATCTCCTAGATAACTGTTTGAATCTT